>CM021105.1:592367510-592655455 GCA_007115665.2 Sequoiadendron giganteum
GACCGAAGATGAAGACATTAGAAGTTATATGCTTTGGGTACAAGAATTTGCCTCTGGCATATCCGAATTCGGTAGAGAGGTGAAAGAAAGTAAAATTGTAATGATGGTTTTGAGATCTCTCCCAAATTCCTAAAGTCATAAGTGCCAGCCATTAAAGAATCTAAATACTTGGATCAATATTTAGTTGATGAAATATTTGGTACTCTTACTGCCTTTGAGATGAGAGAGTTGGATAAAGATGATCCAAAGAAGGAATTTGCATTCAAATCCAACAAAAATATTGAAGATGAAGTTACTAATCAAAATGATGACTTTCATGAGGTTGAAGTAAAATTTGTGAGAAGATTGAAGAAAGGCATCAGTAAATACAAAGGTAAGTTACCATTCAAGTGTTTCAATTGTGGATGAGTTGGTCATTTTGCATCTATATGTCTCTATAAAGAATCTATTGCTAATAATCAAAAGAGGATTCTATTCTAAGGAGATCAGTTGTTCCTCTAAAGATGAGAATAATTATTCAAATGATGGAAATCTATTCATGGATCTAGGAGGCAAAAAGAACAATATTTGAGAATGTGAAAGGTCTGGTACCTTACATAATAGTAAGGTTAATGGGAGATCTATGGTGTAGTATGGACTACTTTTCATGCAAACAAAGAGTAAAATGCTTGGTTCATTCATACTAGGTGTTCTCACCACATGACTAGTGATAAAAGTAAGTTCATTAGTCTCAAGAAGGTCAATGGTGGTGTTGTTAAGTTTGGTGATGATAAGTTAGCACAAATTTGTGGAAAAGGTGATATAATAATTGATGGAAATAATAGAACTGAAGATGTCCTTATGTCAAAGGATAGAAACATAATCTCTTGAGTGTCAGTCAAATATGCAACAAAGGATACAATCTCACCTTTCATGCTAATAGATGTGAGATCAGAAAGGAAGTTTCCACAAGGCTTGTTGTTAAAGGAACAAGGACAAATGGTTATGTATATCATTTAAATTAAGTAAATGGAAGAGTCTACTTGTAGGCTTAGTTCAAAGAATTTTGGTTGTGGCACAAAATAATGGGGCACATCAGCTTTGACAACATGGTGAAGATTAGTTCCTCTCATGTAGTGAGAGATATGCCTAAGATAACCAAGCCTGCAAACACTTTGTGCAAAGAAAGTCAGATGGGAAATCAAACAAAGACTAGCTTTAAAATCAAGGAGTCTTTTGTTTCAATGCCTTTGGAGCTAATTTATGCAGACCTACAAGGATATAGAGTAAAAAAGGTGAAAGGTAATTTATGTTTTTTATAGACAATTACACTAGAATGAATTGGGTTATATTCTTAAGAGAGAAATCAAAAGCACTTGATAAGTTTAAGACTTTTAAAGAAAAAATGGAGAATGAAATGGATGCTAGGATCAAAATTTTAAGGTCAGATAGAGGAGGTGAATTCACTTCCTATGATTTTTATTTTTTTTGTGAAGATCATGGTATTAGGAGACATTGGTCTGCTCCTAGAACCCCTTAGCAAAATGGGGTAGTTGAAAGGAAGAATATAACAGTGCAAGAAATGGCTAGGACAATGATGAAAGATGCTAACCTATCGGTTATGTATTGGAAGGAAGCAATACACACTGTTGTCTACCTACTTAATAGAGTGCAATTGAGGGTCAACAACAATAAGACCCCTTATGATTTGTGGTATGGAAGACCTCCCACTATTAGATATTTCATAATCTTTGGTAGAAAATGCTACATCAAAAGAGATGGAGACCTTGGAAAGTTTGACTCAAGGTGTAATGAAGGAATCTTTCTTGGTTACTCAACTAGAAGCAAGGCATACAAATTCTAAAAAAAGAGATTGGGAAAAATGATTGAAAGTACAAATGTCAAGGTAGATAAATACTTGTGTCAGATTTCACATGAACCCAAGGTTCCTAGATCTGATATGCTTCCCTAGATTGAAGAAGAAAAAGAAGAAGAAGAAATAAAAGAGAAAGAAGAAGAACTAGAACTAGTGAAGATTCTCAAGACTCCAAAATATGTGCAAAACAATCACTTTCCAAATCAGATCATTGGAGACAAAAATTAAGGTGTGTTGACAAGGAGAAATTTTGCAAAAGCAATTGAACAAGGAAACTTGTTCTTATTATCAATAGTCAAACCCAAGAAATTTTTTGATTCTAGCAAAGATGATAGTTGGATAAAGGAAATGGAGGAAGAACTAAATCAGACAGAGGAGAATCACACTTGGGAATTAGTTCCTAGATTAGTTGATAAGAATGTGATAGGAAAAAAATGGGTGTTCCAAAATAAGTTGAATGAAGATGGTAAGGTAATAAGGAATGAAGCCAGATTGGTTTGCAAAGGCTATTCACAAGTTGAAGGTATTGATTTTGAAGAGACCTTTTCTCTGGTAGCTAGATTGGAGCCAATAAGGATGTTTCTTACTCTTGCTACTCATAAGAACTTCAAAGTATATCAAATGGATGTCAAGACATATTTCCTAAATGGTGATTTAGAAGAAGTGTATATTGAGCAACTACATGGTTTCCAGTTATCAGAGGATTTTCACATGGTTTGCAGAATCAAGAAAGCTCTATATGGTCTCAAGCAAGCTCCTAGATCTTGGTATGCTAGATTGGATAAGTATCTACTTCAACAAGTATTCAACAAAGGTAATGCAAATAGTAATCTATACATTAAGGTTTAGGAAGATAGGTTGTTGATTGTGGTTGTATATGTTGATGATGTCATCTTTGGTGGAGATGATATGTGTAAAACTTTTGTAGAAGAGATGAAAAAATAATTTGAGATGCCAATGATCTATGAGTTGTCCTTCTTCCTTGGACTACAAATTATTCAGCAAGAAGGCGGCATCTTTATTTCTCAATCCAAATATGTAAAGGAAATGCTAAAGAAGTTTGGGATGAAAGATTCCAAACTAGTGGATACTCCTATGGTGATAGGTTGTCACTTAAGAAAATCTAATGAGTCTCTAAAGGTTGATTAAACTCTCTATAGGTCCATTATTGGAGGTTTGTTGTATTTAACTACTTCTAGACCAAATATCATACATGTGGTATGTTTGGTTTCTAGATTTCAAGCCAATCCTAAAAAATCTCATGGGAAAGCTATGAAAAGAATCTTCAGATACTTGAAGGGAACTCTAGATTATGGCCTATGGTACAAAAAGGATCAAAATTTCTCTTTGAGTGCCTTTACTTATGCTAATTGGGTAGGTTTTTTTGATGACTAGAGGAGTACAAGTGGAAGTGCATTCTTTTTGTGAGACATATTGGTCTCATGGTTCAGTAAAAAGTAGGATTTAGTGTCTTTGTCCAAAAAAGAAGCATAATATATTGTTGTAGCATCTTGTTGTACTCCAATGCTTTAGATGAAGAAAACTTTAAAGGATGTGAAGGTGGTTTATGATGAACCTATTCCTATACTATGTGATAATACAAGTGTAATTAATATTTTCAAGAACTCGGTAATGCACTCAAGAACTAAACACATCTTAATTTGGCACCACTTTCTAAGAGAGAAGGTTGAAGAACATGAAGTTAGAATGGAGTATGTGCCTACCAAGGACAAAATTGCAAATATTTTCACTAAGGAACTTTCAAAGGATACTTTTGAGTATCTACGATATAAGTTAGGGGTTATTTCCCCTCCTTGTTATAATTAGATGCATAAATGGTGCATCTGTACAAGGGGAGAAATCCATGTCATATCTTTTTCTCCAATATTGATGAGTGGTACCTCTTAGGGGAGATGGTAGAAAGGGGGAGTCCTAAATATGTTGTGCAGTTGTTATTGGTCAAAGAAGTTATATTGTTGGTCAAAGGGGGGTATGTGTTGATGTTTCAATAGAAGATCCTTTTTCCCTTTGTCCCTGGAGATACAATAGATTCTATTGCTTTATACATACATATATGACCCTTTGTCCTTGATGTCAAAGAGGGAGAGTGAGCAGTGTATGTTTCCATCAATTCCAAAGGGTGGATTGTTGGTAGTTGTTGTCATTGATGTTAACACTGATCATTGGTTGCCATTTATGTCAACACTTGATAATTTGGTTGCCATTGATGTTAGCACTTGAGAAGTATGTTGTTAGTCATTGTTATATTCATTTTGGGCTAACATTGGTGATGAAGTTCATGGTTGGATTCCATGCCTTATTAAAGAAGAATTGTTGAAGTTCATGGTTGGAAATCATGCCTTATCAAAGAAGAGTTGTTGAAGTTCATATAAGGCATTATTACTATTAGCAAATTTTATTTCATTATATGATATATTCATAGCAGGATTGGAAGCATGAATGATAGTGGAGAGATGTTGTTGAAGGTATACACTATGTCTTATGCTCTCTCTTGATGTTCCTAATGAAGTATGTGATGCTAAAAGGAAGTTTTGACCTCTGCAAGTTGCTTAAACATTTTTGGTTCAGGAAGTTGGATTGAAGTCTCTCTAGGAGAATGCTTTGCATTCATCTATTGTTGATGATTTGGTCTTATGGTTTTTTATTCAATTTTAGTTTTATGTGGATGTTGCACTCCTATATTTTTAGGCCACTTGTGTTGCCAAGGAGATCTCTGTGAATTACAAAAGGTTGGTAGTGTTGATGGTTGTCCATACTGGTCCAAGAAATGCTCCACATTTCTCCACATGTCTCTTCTTATGCGGATTGGTGAATGTTCTCTCAACATCTATGTAGTGTCTCAGCTCCAACATTATGTGTTGGATTGCTTTGCAAGTTATTCTACTAACGCTACATTATCTAGCTATATATTTTGTGCTTCTTGAATGAAGTACTTTGTACTTGTTTGATCTATAGTTGTTTTTGATGGCATGACAGTATGCAATAATTATATGGAAGTATTGTTTTATGTTCAAATAACATCCCTATGTGATCCACATGTTGCTAATTGACTGGTTTGGTCCCGTATTGTGTCTTGAGTTGGTTTTTTGGGTTATTTGCGGATACCTGGCTGATAGGGTTTGTTCCTTTGCTTCCGTCATGTGTTTGGGAGCTAAACCAAAAAATTAAAGATGTGTTGTGATAGATTTGGGTCCTAACCTATCCTAGTTGGGATTGCATCGTGTTAATTCAATAAAAAATATGTTTATGGGTCGGTTGGTTATGTGCTTAATCGTTTCATCTACATGTTTCCTTGATGTGGACTTGGTTTGATGTGTGCCTATGTGAATTCTTTTGGATCACATTGAAAGAAGTGATAAGAGTTTTTTTGGTCCTCTTTATCTTCTGGATAGGACCACATCATTTTTTGTTAGCCGACTAGTTGATTTCATTACTTATCCTTTTCTTGGCTGATCCAATTGAAGCTTTGAAGTGTTGTAATCGATATAAGTGTAAGATCATTTCAGATGTGACTAGGTAGAGAAGAGTACAAGTGTGAAGAAGTGTGTAGAAATTGTATTGAATATATAGTAGTGATATTTCTAAAGTGTGTGAAAGGAAAGATCAATTGAGCTATAATGCCTTAGTCAACATAGTGTTGTGTTGGAAATCATTATAATTCTCTCTAAATCATATTGTATCTTGTTCTGAGATAGTGAATCCCATCAGGTCCTTGTATCTTGCTCCTGAATTCATGTTGTCTTCAATTTAGAAATTCCTTTGTATCTTGCTCTAAGTCAGTGAGCCTTCTTGCAAGTCTTTATGACAGTGAGCTTTATATTGTGAGTTAACTCTCACTATGGTTTTTCCCTCATTGGGTTTTCCATGTAAATCTAGTGTTCTCCTTGTGCATGTGTGTGTTATTTGTCTCACTTTTTTGATGATATAGTTAGAAGTAGAATAACCATATCTTTCATTTTTCAAGAAGTGTTAAGGATTCAAACTACTATATCATTATTTTTTATTATTTTTCTTAAAGGTTTCTTGATCTGGTAAAGAAGGTTGTCTTGTGTAGGAAGAGTTAAGTTCTAGAAGGGATTAAGCTTTGACAACATTGATTCACTCCCCTCTCAATCTTTATAAGTGTTCAACATCCTCTTTATTCAATTTTCCATATGATTTTCCCACTCTTTCTCTCAATCACCCCTTGTTTTTCATGTCCTCGCTTTACCATTTTCATCACTTATTAAGGTATGCATTTTTATGCTTTGATTTAGTGTGATGTATTAGCATTTTTTTTAAAATTATTATCCATAATATTTCCAAGGGAATCATTATTTTATATCCTACAATGGGGACTAAATGAGGTAGGCTCCCCTCTAACCATTATTTTCTAAGGTTTTTCATAGACTTTGGGTGTTGTAAGTGGGATATAGAAACATTGGAAAAGATTAAAATAAAAAATTACCAAGAGGAAAGTATGTTGAAAATACCCTAACAAAAATCCCTATATTTTTTTATCCATTTATAAAAATCTTCACTTTTTAGTCACTTTTTTGGGCTTGACAATACATTTGAAAAAGCCTAAACTATCTAGGAGGGTGTTTTGGTTTCAAATATAAATGAAATTTTGGGTTTTTGGACTTATATATTCATAAAATATGTATCACAACATTTAGAACTCAAATATTTAAATTTATTATTAGAAAATTAGGTGAAACCTTTCTTTTTTCTTTAATTTATCTTGCTTTCACATAGTTAAATTAAAACATTCTCTATTTGTTTCACCTTTTTTTTTAGGTAATAAAATACCCTCTTTAGGGAAGCTTATAAATATAAAAATGGTCATATCTACAAGTTTTCAAACTTCTACCTTGTCATATTTAGGTGAAGTTTTTCTTCATTCTTTTTATTCATCATTGAAACCCCTTATTCCTACTTTCAAGTTCTTATTTCCAAAATTATCAATTTTTCTAATTTGATAGACCTAAATCAAAGTGTGTTGAAATAGGCCATATTTAAGGCTCTTTCATACACATTAAGAAAGATACCAATTTTTTTTAGCTTTTAGTTGGTGGTGAAACTACTGCAAAAACATGTTCAAGTGAAGATTGATCATTTGTGGTAATGCTAGAACAAAGTATGAGATTGCGTAGATTTTTTGAATGCATTTTCACTCACAACTATATCTAGAGATCAAAATTAATATTCTAAATCTGTAGAAATTTCTACTTCAATATTCCAACTTCAACTTGGATTTCATCATCCAATGCCTACCCTTGGAGTACTAATGGCTACTTAAACATAATTTGATTCAATGGTCAAATAGTCTTGATAGCAATTTCACACCTTATCCACACAAAACTAGGTAAATAGTTGTCTTATTTGTATTGAATAAAGGTTACCTTTGGCCATTTAATTGGGTGATGTTTAAGAACAATCAAGGTACTATACAATATGGAAAATCTTTGCAACTGGAAAATATATGAGTGTTCTATGAAAACAAACATGTAATGAAATTTAGTCATAAAATATGATACATTATTCTTGTTGATTTAAAATTTAGTATGAGTCATTATCATAACTCAAGGGTGTGGAATTACCAATAAGATCCACTATTAACATATAATGTTTCACTTGGATTTTATTTTTGAAGTAGAGGTCATAGTTTCAAGTTGTTTAACATTTTTCACAATCCCTCCCACTTTCTCCATTCACATGGTTTTTAGTTAAAATTTCAAACAAAAATAGTTAAATATATGACATGGCTCAATTAGGCACATGAAAAAAATACCTATAAAAATGTTGACCCTCACAAGAGATTGCTCATTAAAATATCACAACAAACTTGTAGTTGCATTCATTATTGTTTCCATTAGTTGATGGAAGAGAAACAATGGTTGATATGGATAGTAATAGATCATTTCAATGCAAACATATGGATCTTTAAAACTATGATGTTTAGTCCATACAATATTCACCAAAATACATATTTATGAAATGGAAATCAAAACTACACACTAAAATAAATAAAAAATCTAAATGAGAGCAAGAAAATCACCATAAAATGAAGATAAAGGATTTCCCTAAAGAAACCCACACATTGGAGGAAAAATATTACTTTTCTAATGAAACTATCATTTTCAATTACAAAATTTATGCTTTGTCTTTTATGAAACCACTACTTATGAAAAAAACACAAGGATGACTATCAATCTACAACCTTCTACAAATTATTAGTTTCATAAAAAGTGCCTAAAATATGTATTTTTTTTAACCTATTTCTCTCTCTTCCCTATTCAACATGGCTTGAGTTACATCTTGCAATGGAGTCTTGAGTCAAAAATGGATCCTTTTTCGATCACCTATGAATTCAAGTGAGGTTGTGAAAATCAATATTAAAATAGCTTATAAAGAGAATTTGATTTGATTGAGACTCATCAACAAGAGGTGGAAAGGGCATTGCAAAGCATGAAGGAACAAGCGAAGAGAGTATACAAGGAAGAGTGGAGGAAGTTGAAGAAACTGAGCTTTTGTATAATGAGAGAACTCTGAAAGTAAATACACAATTTGAGAGTTGCTCGTAGGAAAATTTATTGTGTTTAGAAATTGATTCACAATCAAAACTCCCTCATAAATGAAAGCTCTTACAAGTTATTGCTTTCCTACAATATAACCACCCTAAGTTTTTTTCCAAGAAGATATTTATCAATGTGTCATGGTCATACTTGGCATTGAATCCATGATATCACCCTTCATTATGTAGTAGTTGTGTAAATACAAGTGGAAGAAAAGAGAAGCTTGATGATGACAATGAAAATGTATAGAGAATACACATGTAGAGTCAATAGATTAATGAAGAGTATAAAATATGATATTGGCATTGCAAAGAGAAAACTTGTAGTGATCAATGAAAAATGGTCACTAAAGGAATGTTCTTATCTGTTCACAAAATGGAGAGATATTGAGAGCTCTCAATCTTGTAAATATGCAATTATTTTTTGTAATAAAGTGGATCCATCTTACAAGGTTTTATGTTTTGAGAGATCTATTTTTCTTAAAATCTAATCATGAAATTTCTTTGGTTTTTTATAAACTGTTTTTATTAAAGGGAAAAATGCGTTTTGAAGGGGTTCCAAAACCTTTTACACAACAAATTGCAAACGAATTTCCATAAAACAAAACAAAGGGACCTCAAGCCCACAAATCAAAAAACAACATAACTCAACAAACATAAAAAACTATATAACACCTGTAATTTTCCTATCAATCTTCACTCCCTTGGCCTTGGGATGGGAATTTTATACTGATTTAGGAAGACCTATCTTCTTTCTTTGGAAAATTATCCAAGATACGTCTTCTTCCAATTCAAAAAAATGAGAAGATGAGATGTCATACTCAACTGCCACCTCCTCCAAAGAATTCATGTGTGATGAGGACAAAGGATTATTATATTACCTATTGGTTGGTGAAACATGTCTACTTTGATTGGATTGTAAGAATTATTTGAAGTGAAGGTTTTTATACAGTGTTGTATTTTCTATTGGTTGGTGAAAAATGTTTACTTCCATTAGATTATGTAGTGTAAAATTGTACCACATTGCAATTTCACACTTGCGCATCTGCTCGCCACATTTATGAAAAAAACCTATAATTCAAAATTTCACAATTCCAACTTCATAGGCGATAATGATGAAGCACTAACAATTTGGATACCTCATTCTTGCAAATTTATGAGTAGGACACTTGCATGATGTTCGTATGTCTCTGAGACATGCTGGCGTCCTCAAAATTTCTGAAATTTAAATGAGAATATTCCATGTCCTTTGCCTATGACACGTGTATTTGTGGCATAAAAATGAAAGTAATAGCCTCTCCCACCCATTTAACCTCACAAAACTTGACTTTTCCCTCTCATTCTCACTCTCTCTTTCTCGATCTTGCTTCTTCTCTCCTACTCCATTCTTTCTTTCTTTCTCTTACTCCCACAGTGAAGCTCTACCGGATTTTATCAAGCAATAGTCAAGGCTCTCTTGCACACAAGCTCATCACATCTATCAAACCAAGTGGGGAGCCATAGGCTATTGGTAACGCTCTCTTGTCTTGTCTATTTAATATTTTCTATTTGATCTTGTCTACTTTATTCATAATAGGGTTTTTCCTCTGCAAGGATTGTTTCTATTATACGTCTTTATAATCATGATAGGGTTCTCCTCCTTTGCAAGGTTTGTTTCTTTCACACGTATTTACATTTCATGTCTTTTTGTTTAACTCTATCTATCTGGTTGTTCGTGGAGGTGGAAAATGTTAGATTTAGGATCAGAAATGAAAGCAATCAGAAAATGCAACACATAAGACAATGAACACAACAAGATACCCTGGGAAAACCCTCCTACTCGAGGGAGAAAAACCTAGCAAATATATCTCTTATATATTGAAGGAACAAGAACATAAATTTTCTTACAACTCAGGCCCAACACAATGCCAAATTTGATACAATGAATAATAACACCTCTCCTAGATGCAAAGATACAAATGAATATGTTTCTCCTTGAAATCAGTATGCTGCTACAAAATGATGATTTGCTGCTACAAGATTATGATATACTGCTCAAGTATGAACTTCTTCTAGGAATGTGAATTATGATGAATGAATTTGATGATCAAACGAATGATCATCACCTTTTATTTATACAAAACTAGGCGATTCTTCATTTGGGTTGGCCTCTTTTAAGAAACAAGGTGACTCTTCACAAAATTATTATATATAGCAAGTCTGACTTGCCTTGGTATTATTTATCCATCATTTTTAAATTTGAGAGAAAGATATCTCCCACTGCTATAACATCAACACTCCCTCTTACCTAGGGAGGTATCTTTCCAGATATCCATGTTGTGGAGTCTCTCAACATGATGCCCACAATGGCTACACCCATTTGTGGAAAACTCAAAGGTTCATCATGAAGTCTCTCAACGTGATGTCGTCATGGAGTCTCTCAACATGACGTCCACCATGGCTACTCCCATATGTGGAAATAAAACACAAGTACAAGGGTTCATCACAAAGTCTCTCAACGTGATGTCGTCATGGATTCTCTCAACATGGCATCTCATCTCAGTCACAAAGATGAACAAGGGCTTGCACCTCATATTTCTTCATCTCATAGAAATATACACTACAAGGGCTTTCACCTCATATTTCTCCATCTCAGAGAAATATACACTACAAGGGATTTCACCTCATATTTCTCCGTCTCAGAGAAATATACACTACAAGGGCTTTCACCTCATATTTCTTCATCTCAGAGAAATATGCATTACAATAAATCTTAATGATGATGTGACTCCCTTTGGAGCTCCAAGTACTTGCATCAACCTCCCGACCTCCTCGTCCAAGATTGTCTGCAATGCTTGCCTTAGAGGAGCGGTTTCCATTGCACACTTCTGACACTATTGACTTGCTCGAGTCTAGGACTATCCTCCTCGACCTCATCCCAAATCACCCTATTCTAAATAGGTTTACGGAGCTGCCAATGTCAAATCTAGATTAACTGTCTTGTGCAATTATGTTCTCAGCTGCTAAAGAAGTCTTCCAAGGATTTTTCACTTGGCCTTGCAACACTGCAACCTTCACTTCTTCTTAGTGGACCACATAACTCCCTCTTGATCCCTGCCTCGGAGATTTCAAATAAATCCTCTAGAAGTGAACTCCCCTCCATTGACCTATCTCAGAACCTTAATCCTTTTCCTAGACAATCTCTCAACTCGAGCCTTGAATTCTCTGAATTTGACTCCCTTTGAATGTCATTTCCTCCTCTTCGAATAAATTGATCGACTTTAGAATAAGAAACCTTCTTAATCAACTTTAGATCTAGGCTCCTTCTGAGATGTCCCTATGTAAATTTTCGTAGTAGAAACATGTTGTGTAGACCTTAATTTGCAATCTCGAGCAAAGTGGCCATACTTGTCACACCTGAAACATTGAATGTGAGAGAAATCCTTTTTCTTCAGTTCTGGGGTAGAATTTGGTCCTCTGTCTCTATTCCTCTTTCTTCCTTTGACTCTTTCTCTAAAGGTATGAGTAGCAAGAACTTTATTTTCTATATCATGATAGTTTCACCCAATTCCTCTTGTTGCCAACTTGGACTCTTCTTGAATACAATCAGCTCGAAGACGATCAAACTTGGGAAACTTAGATATACCATTGATGCTTTGGATAAAGGTCTCCCAAGAACGAAGAAGACCATTTAGTGCCAACATAACAAGATCTTTGTCTACAATTATACCCCCAATAGAGCTCAATTGATCTCTCAAATCAGAAATCATCATAAAGAATGAGATGACTGAATCATCTTTAGCCATTTTTACATGGTGAAATTGTTGTCTCAAAGTAAGGGCTCTGCTAGTGTTTTTGATCTCATACAATCATTTTAGAGTATCAAATATTTCTTTAGCTATCTTCAACTTGGAGATGATCGGTACTAGGTGATTCATCACAGATTCTATCATGATCTTTCTAGATTTCATGCCATTTTTCTTCCACTGGATTTTCTCAGTATCATCAGAAGGCTCGAGCATATCACTTTCCATGAAATCAAGAAGATCATTCTCCTCTAATGCAATGAGTACCTTGACACTGCTCAGCGTCTTCTTTTTCCACACAAATTCACCCTCAAAGATCTGCCCTTAGGTTAGAAATAATTTGAACCTTAGATCTACGATACTTCAAGATTTGCCCTAGATGAAAAGTTGACTTGACTGCTTAAACAAATCTGATTAGATATTTTATTAGACCCACTCTGATACCATGTTATTGTTACCTATTTTTTTCACTCTGAGCTCAAACAGGTAGAGCTGGATGAATTTCATCAGTTACAGGTACATAAATTTTCATGTTTCGTTGATTAAGTGATCATTGATCATCATTGGGATCATCTTACATATGAATCATAGTTTTATTGTGCAAACATTTAAAACAGAAAATTGAGAAAATTTGCATAGTGATGCTTTTATTCATTTTTGTAAAAAAATGTTGAATTCCACACAAGCTGTGGAAGTAACTTTTGGATTTTTACAATCAAATAAAGAATGCATAAACAATGGTATGCTATACAACTGAAAATAACGAAAGCATAGGGTAAAAGATGATCTGTCATTGCCTGGAATGACGAATCGTTGACGGTTGAGGTTCAGTTGTGACATCAGTTCTAGCTCCGTTTCCAGCTTCAGCTCCGGTTTCCAGCTTCAAAGGCATCTACAGGAAAAAATTAAAATGATGTTAGAGATGGTCTCTAAGCAATAACGGATCAAATCCTATCATGTGCCTATGCTACTAACAGGAATATAAGATACAGTCGATCAGGCATCCATCAAATGATTGAAAAAATCAAGAAGGAAGGATGTAATTCAATAGAAGTTTTCAGCTTCTTTTATTTTTGCTAACATGTTTGTTCACTGTGCAGGAACAGGTGCATTGTGTACGAGATAAACTTATCGGATATGTGGAGTAAAACGAGCTCCCACAAGGGTTGAGCCCAGCATATCAGGAAGGACATACTCTCAAGTGATATACGAGAGTTCATAGATACGTAGCAGTCATTAAGAATTGCTGAAATCAAGAATATAATATAAGCAACCTTATTTCAGCAGATTCAGGAAAAGCAGTTTGAGCATATAGTATGACTTTGCTCTACATTTCAAGAAAGGATCAATCAATGTTGCACTCATTAGTTTCATTTTATGTTTATGCTCTACTTTATATTTTTCACATTACATCTAAATAAAGTGTTGAGCCTCTTTGCATTGAAGAGAAACAAAATATTCGAGTGTTGGAATGCTTTCATAAATCATATCATCATACAAAACATATTTGCAACAGTCCAGGTTTTTACAAGTTCTTCAACAAAAAGAAGCAAATTATGTTTTAAATCAACATTTAATAACAATAGAAGACACAGATATGCATTATCTTTTACCAAACAAGAACAATCTAATGTTACAAGCTAATGTTATATTCTGGCATATATTGCTGAGTATGTTTCCATCATAAAACATAGCCATTATTTAAGGATGTTCATCATCTTGCTTCAAGTGAGCTTGAGAGAAGCAGAGTGTCAAGCTAGCGCGGCCAACATAAGGGAAGTGAGTCTAACAGAAGATACGACAAGAGTAGTAGCTATCAGGAGCTATAGGTAAAGCCGCAGCCATACCAAAAGTATAATCTACAAAAGCACACAGGAGTGCACTGGAATCACATTAGGAAGAATCTCGTGGGGTTTCACAAAGTCAAACAAGAAATACCAAGAGTTTTCAAGCTAGGCGCAGCCAGCATAAGGGAAACAAGTCTAACAAAAAATGAAACAAAGGGTTACCCAGATGGCGAAAGAATAGTGGAGAATATAGCTGACAATGAATAAACTCTGATGGCGGCCAAAGCACAAAAGGAGACACAAAGCCACGGCTGATACTCATAGTGGTTGTGCCCTAGAAGATAGTCATTCCCAGATAGAAGAAGGACATAATACCCACGTGGTATTTCAGAATGAGAAGGTGCGTGCAAGGAGGGCGTACTCAAGGAAAACCAAACCCAATTTGGATTTTGCTAAACAAATGAGAAGTACATGAAGAGGTTTTGGTTTCGAGTTTTCTTTTTATTCTTAAAAAAAAAATCCTCACATTATGGAACATGGCGCGACCATGGGAAGATAGGACACCCCGTAGGTAAAATACAGAAATATATGAGTTTCTTCTCAGTCCATTATGATGGGTCGAGCCCTAGGAGCTTATCAAGAGTAACAGTGGAGAATACAGAGATACATGAAAAATATATGCATGCCACAGCTAAGAAGGCGATTCCCTACATTCAAATCAAAATATGGAACCATAAAAACCTTGGAAAACTTACCAGGATCGCGCATGGACAAGTCAAGTCCAAGTAGTTTCTTAAGACTCTTTCATTTTCCAAAAACCCTACAGCATGGCAGCGCAACAGGAAGCTTCTCCAAATAGCCAAGATGAAAGTGCGAAATGGTAAAGGAGTTAGGGTTAGACTATCTTTTGTCTACCCTAATTCGATAGGTTGTATTGCCTTTACATTATAGTTAATCACCTTCAAAATAAAGTGCCGAAAATGTTGAATGGCAGAACAAATATTTACCATAAAAATGCCATTGGATCAAAGATATGTTAGGATATATTAAGGTGATTATTATAGTGATCTATCATAGATTTTTTGTAATATACATAGACTATGCTTGCATTGATTTAAATCCCATCAATTTAATGTTATTTTTGCTTACCTATGTAAAGTAGTATTAATTAAATGATAAAACTATAAATCATTTGATTAATATTACTATTTTTAGGCAAAATAACATTGAATTAATTAAATCCAATAAATGCAAGCATAGAATAAGGCAAAGATGGAGTTTCATTTTGCATGGGCGGATTGACACAAATGAGGTAGCTCTTGCATGCTTTGGCCCACTTTTCAAGGATTTGCAATTCAGTTTGAGTCTCCGCATGTATCAGTTATGACTTGGCAATGATTTTGAGCTTAATTGAACTTGTTTTGCATGGTTTTCGGCCTCCTTTTCAGAGATATTTTCTTTTGCTCAGAATTGGCTTTGGAGTTATCACCTTTTCTTCCAGTTGGACTTTTAGTTCATTTTGACATGCCTTTTGGAAAGGCTTTTGTATATATTGAAAAACTTATCTGTTTTTCAATCTAGTTCTTGTTTTTCAGCCTTTGCACTCTGCAAAGCGAATCATCTTGTAACTCAGCATTTTTATAGAGTAATACAGCAGTGTTTTTACAGGTTCAAATCGTGTTATTGCAGAGAATTCCTTCAAGTTTCAGTATTTTAGAATTTGCCTTCAAAGTTTCAAGCATCTTTGTCATGGGGGATTGATCGAAGTAATTATTGTGTTGTAGTTTATGAAACCTTTAAATATTTCTATCTCCTTAGTGAATTCTATATGCATCCAAGTTTAAATCCACTGGTTAAACATTGTGCTAATCAATAATCAAACAGTCTAATTGTGGAAATCATATTTTCCTTCTGTGATTGTGTCTTTAATAGCCTTTGTTTAAAGTATTCAAGTGTTTAAGCTTCCAGATCTAGTTGTGCAAATAAAAATAGTGAATAATTGTTTTATGAGTTAAGTCTACATGTTGAATTCTTCGGAGCATCACCATAGTTAAAATTTCATAGTTTAGAATTCAAACTTAGTCTCTCTACCTCTTTCCCAACCAAATCAGTTAGTTTTAGGAGTTTTTTGTTAAGGGAACCAACCCTCTCTGGAGATTGATTCTCAAAGTTAGGCAACCCACAGGCCTGAGAATCATTCCATGTTTCAACAGATTGCTAGATTTAACTAATCGAGCGTTCGGGTGCAATCTGATTGACAACAGTTATATTTATGATAAAAAATGAAAGCCATCATAAAATGCAACACATAAGACAATGAACACAAGAAGATACCCTAGGAAAACCCTCCTACTTGAGGGAGAAAAACCCAACAAATATATCTCTTATATATTGAAGGAACAAGAGCATAAATCTTCTTACAACTCAGGCCCAACACAATGTTGAATTTGATACAATGAATAATAGCACCTCTCCTAGATGCAAAGATACAAATGAATATGTTTCTCCTTGAAATCGATCTGCTGCTACAAGATGATGATATCATGCTCAAGTATGAACTTCTAGGAATGTGAATTATGATGAATGATCATCACCTTGTATATTTATAGAAAACTAGGTGACTCTTCATTTGGGTTGGCCTCTTTTAAGAAACAAGATGAATCTTCATAAAATTATTATATTTAGCAAGTATGACTTGCCTTGGTATTATTTATCCATAATTTTTAAATTTGAGAGAAACATATCTCCCACTGCTATAACATCAACAAAAATACCAAAATGGGGGTTTAACTAAGGAAAGCCCTGAAACAACCCCCAACATTTTTCTTATTCCATTTTATGTGTAGATGCATAGGTTCAGTAAACTGGACATTACAAATTTAAGGGTTTTATTATCTATTTTTATCAAAGACAACAGCGTGGGCATAGATGTCCCTATGACACATTGTCATTTGTCACCAAGGCTTAGTTCTCTTGAGGTTAAAATCTATGTTTTATGCTCTTTCCAATTTTGTATACTAGAGATTTTGACTATGTCATTAACTTCTATAATTAAGTGATTTTATCCTTTTTGTTCTTAGTAAATTAGCATTTATTTGATTAAGTTGTACAAATACTATTTATTATTTATCTTGTCACCCAATCTTTGTTCCTTGAGGTAACTGAGGCCTATTTTCTCTTTAAAACTTCCTTGTCTTAAGGGTAGCAAATCCCTATTACATTGGTGGTTGTCATTGCACTAAAATATTGACCTGTCAATGCCCGATACAACCACCAGATTTATGTAAGATCCACATGAGGTGGTTAAGCCATGTTACAAACCCAGGCACCGTGTTGGACAAGGAAGACCAAGGGACACACCATCTTGAAACAATCCCCCCAACACAACCAAGGGGTTTGAACCTGTGACCTTGGCTCTGATACCAATTGTTACATTGTTGGTTTTTGCTGCACCTAAAGATCGACCTGTCAATTCCTGATACAACCGCCATATTTATATAAGATCCATAGGAGGTGGTTAAGCCATATCACAAACCCAAGCATTGTGTTGGACAAGGAAGACCAAGGGACACACCATCTTGCAACAATCCCCTCCTTTATAAATTGTTAACATTATTTTGAGTGAGTATTTTATATTTGACAACATAACACTAAAGGGAAAACTCTCTTATTTTATTATATGGGTAAAATAGGTTTTGAAGGGGACCTAAAACCATTTACAAAAACCATTAGCAGACACAAAAGTTAGACAACAAAAAAACTACAACCAAGTTACCCCAAAAAAACCCTACAAAAATAGCCTATGGTCTAAACAACACTTGATCCCCACTTGGCAAAACACACACCGAAAATGTGTGCATTAGAAACTAAACCATTTGAGGAAGACCTCTCTTCCTTCTTTGTACAATGGTCTAGGATGCACTATTTTTCAAATCCTCAAATCAAGGGGAAAGGATAGGAGAATACTCTACCAAATCCTTAACCTACTCCATGATCCACAAAGAAGAAGAGTGCCTAACCAAAGAGAACACAAGTTGCACATTCTCCAAAGACATAGAAGGAAAAACATAAAAACACTACTTTAAAGAGTCAAGTTTAGTAGAAGGATCAACCAAGATAGGACCAAGAAAAGGCGTTCCATTAGGAGAAGAAGGCATTGACTCAACATGAACTAAATAGGGAACCACCTCGTAGTAGTCCCATCATGAAATTGAGATGTCGTAGGAGCCCCACAATCCTCAAAGTTAGAAAAATACCAATAGTTAAGTGTTCGGAATGGGAATTTCACGACCAAGCGAATAAACCCACCAACCTACAACAAGAGTAGTAGCACAATGTCCAATAGATACAACAAAAGGGAAGACCCTGATAATCAAGAATTTTATTCTAGGGCATATCCTTTACCATAAACACAATTTCCCCAAGAAGAGCCTTGAAAATTTCAATGTTGATCAAATTATGAGCATAGGTGGTGTTGCCAAAATTTGAAGAACATTAGCCCAAGAAAATAGCCAATCAGATTACCAATATCTTCAAGGCAAGAAATTCCCCAAAAATAGACAATCTAAACTAAAATGGTATGATATTGAGAGGCTTAGATAGATGGTTGAAAGAGGAGAACTAAGGCTTCAATGAAAGGGAATGTTGACCCCACATCCATATCCTACCATCCACATTGCTTCCTTATCCTCAACATATTGAAAATTTTTAATGAAAAAACCTTTAGTGCAAAGATAGAGCTTGATTATATTCTCCATGGGAGGCTTTGAAGAATCCAACACCCATTGTTTCAAATCAAAAAGTGGGGGCCATAGTTGATTGAATCTATTGATTAAACCAATACAAGAAAAATGGTTGGTATATTCAATTAAATCCTATCCAAAGAGAAGGATAGGGGCAATTTTGAACAAGGCAAAGGCATCTTACAATGTACAAGGCCAAAACCAAATGGGCCCCCCATACTGGTGCAGGGGCACCAAAGAAAATTCATGTAAATGAGGTCTTTTTCTAAGTTTTGGTGTGTTGAGTCTTGTTTGAGTCCAATAAGGTCATAATAGACCATGCTAAATTTAATTTGATTCATTTTGGTTGGTTTGAGGTCTTTTGTTAAAAGTTGTAAAACTTGTCAAATGTTATCAATATGCAAGAGTTGCAAAAAAGCACTATGTGGAAGACCAATGGTCATTTGAAGTTCAAAATTTGGTTTTGTTGGATGATTCAGTTGAGTGGTTGTATTTTGGATGTAAAATATTAAATATTCCTTCGGAATTTGAGGTAGGGTTGTTGTTGAGGATTTGGCTGAGAAATCAATGAGAAAGCTCTCTTTTTTGTGTTCTTTTCTGGTAATTTGTTGTTCCCGACAACTATACAGTTTTGTACAGAGGATTTGTGTTCTAAAAGTTATATAATTTTTTGAAGGAAGGTGTTAAGATAATTTTGGATTTTGTTTGGTCTATTTTCATAAAGTTTCAAGAGTTTTATAGCCTTTTTACTGGAAACAGGTTTGTAACCCCGTCTTGAGGGTTTGAGGCACTAAAAATTCACTTATGACCCATTCCACCGATGGATCTGTCTAAAACTTGGTGGAATGGGGGATTTTAGATATTTTAAGATAGTAGTATGGATTTCTAGATTGGGGGAGATGTTTTGATTACTTTTTAATTGCTGCCCTCGGTGTATTTTCCTAAGTTTTTGCTTGAAAATGATGGGTAAAAGTTGGAGTTTGCATAAATTGCATTGGTAAAGGATTGGAGAAGATTTGTTAAGAATTTTCAGACCTATTATAAGGTGTTTGAAGTGTTCGAAAGGTATTTTTAGGCTTGGAATAGTTAGTTTCAATAAACCCTCTCTTTGAGCATGCCTAAAATGGCCTAGATCAAGGGTTAGTGCTTTGGTGCACTAGTGAAGATTTCAGTGACTAAAATTTGTTGATTTAGGGTATTTGAGACCTATTAAAGGTCTAATAACTAAGTTTTATAATTGGTAAGGTGTTTGGAGGGGTGTTGCTTTGTAAAAGTGGCCTATTTGGCCTAAGAGGGTAGCGTAGCAACGTTGATTAGAGGTTGATGGTCCAAAGTGACCATATGAGGTTTTAAGATATGTTAGATTATTCCTTAATGGGTATCAGTAATGATGAAGATTTTGTGGTTTGAGGGCCTTCTCTAAAAGATATGGAAAATTTACACTATTTGATGTGCTACAAGGAGAATAAGCAAGAATTGTGAAAGAATGCTAAGATAGGGTTTTGGTGATTGAGAAGTTGGTTGAAACACCTTGAATTGTGTTTGTTTATGGTTTTCCTCCCTGATCTACATCAATTGGTATCAGAGCATAGGTCTGATCTTTTGAAGGGAAAGAAGGTGTGAAGAAAAGTGGACAAGATGCCTCCTAAGGGTAGCAATATGGTTAGGAAGATGCAAGAAATGGAAGAGAAGACTGAGAGAGAGATTGGGAAGTTCAAAGAACTACAAAACAGGTTGGTAGCAAGGCTGGAAAGCATTGAAATAGGTCAAAAAAGAGGTATGGTTGTGGGTGATGAGAGTGACTCTGAGGAAGAAGAGGAAGAAGAGTATGAAGATGTGGAAGAAGAATTGGATCCTGAAGAGAAAAAAGATGGCAAAGCTAGTGAAGGAAGTTAAGGGAAATAAACATAAGGTAAAGATTTATTTTCCTATGTATGTGTGTAACCTTAATGATGAGGAATTGTTAGATTGGATTGTAGCATTGGACAATTATTTTGAATGTGAGGATATACTCGATAAACAAAAGGTGAAGATAGAAAAAACCAAATTGAAGGGGCATGCACTAGTATGGTGGGATTATGAACAAACTAAAAGGAGAAAGGTAAGGCAAAAATTGTTTCTTGGGATACAATGGTGGCCAAATTGAAAGATAAGTTCTTACCAATTGATTATGCAATTCAAATGTCTAAGAAGCTTCAAGATTTGAGACAAACAGAAATGGATGTCAAAACTTATACTAATGAGTTTTATAAGTTGAGCATAAGAGAAGGTCAGATGGATGATGTAGAAAAGTTGGCTAAATATCTCAGTGGGCTAAGGTTCAACATTCAAGATGAGTTGAGTTTGCACAATCCAAGGATGATTGAAGAGTGCTACCAAATGGCAATAAGGGCTGAAGAGAAACTCAAAAGAAGGAAAGAAAAAAAAGTAAGAGGCAGAGACAGAAATTCAAGAGGAAGAGGCACATTTACCACTCCAAGGCAGTCACAATAAAGTCAAGAAAACTCAAGCAAGGTGCAAGAACAAGTTGTTGATCACAGAGGTGAATTTAGAGGTGGAAGATCAGGCTTTAGGGGCAGATTTTGTGGACAAGGTAGAGTTTCCCATAGATTCACAGGCAGATGCTATCAACATAACAAATTTGGACACCAAGCATGGCAGTGTAATGAAGGACAATCATCTAGTTCCCATGGAGGTGAGAGAAGGAATCAATTGGTGCAAGAAGATGACTATGAAAGTGTGAATTCTCCTAATAAACTTGTTGCTCCAGAAATTGGGGAAACTTTGATGGCGAGGAGAACACTACTTAAAGCATCCAAGGAAAAAGAATCAACACAAATAAAGGCACTATTCAGGACCACCTAAAAATACAAAGAAAAGGTATGTAAGGTAGTGATAGATTCAGGGAGTACTGATAACATGGTGTCAAATGAAATGGTAGATAAACTGAAGTTAGAGAAAATTCCTCATAAAACACCATATAAAGTATCTTGTGCGAATAATGATCAATCTATTCTGGTGAATGAACAAGCTTTAGTTGAGTTTAACATTGATGGATATAAGGATAGCATTATTTGTGATGTGTTTCCCATGAATTGTTGTCATTTATTGCTTGGAAGACCATGGCAGTTTGATAGGTATGTCATATATGATGGTATACATAATACTTATCAAATTGAGAAGGATGGAACTACTTTTACATTGACTCCATTACAAGATGTTAAGAATCAAACCAAGGCAACAAAGGTGATAATGATGGGAAAGAAAGAGTTTCTAGAGCTTGAGGAAGGAAAACATGAGAATATTGCAGCCACTTTAAGGCTTGAAGATTCTAGGACAATAGATGGAAAACAAGATGATGATTTGGTGATAAAAGCAGATCAAGAGAAGGTCAAGGATGAATTAAAAAATTGGGTAGAAAATCATGATGAGATTATGGTGGGGACAGTACCTTGTCCTTTGGTTTCAAGATAAGGTAGTAGGTAGTCACATTTTGTTAATTCAGAGGTGTGGAAGTCTGATAAGACATAGATTACTGAGGTAGAGAATCTGATCACAAAGATAAAATGAAAAGATGTAGTGAGGAAAGGTGTTTGGCAAGAGCAAGTGAATGAATTCAATTATAATTCAAGGGTGAAGGAGAGGACAGTCAAAGAAAAATTCGGAAAAGGTGAGTTTTCAAGTGTCAGAGCAAGTGCAACATCATTTACAAATAAAAGGAAAGTCAGAGGACATTTATTAGGCCAATCTATGAAGGTGGAGCAATACCTAAGTGGCAACAAGTTCAAATGTGCAAGGAATGACACTAAGCTTCAATACTTGATCCAATGGAAAGGATCACCAGATGAAGGAGAATTGGAAGGTCAAGGAGATGTTATGAAGAAGCATGATCTACAAAAAATGCAATTTCCAAAGGGACTTGGAATATTTTCAGGCCAGTTGTATGGTGCAGGGGCACCAAAGCCAATTCATGTAAATGAGGTCTTTTGCTAAGTTTTGGTGTGTTGATCCTTGTTTGAGTCCAATAAGGTTATAATAGACCATGCTAAATTTAATTTGATTCATTTTGGTCAGTTTGAGGTATTTTATTAAAAGTTGTAAAACTTGTCAAATGTTGTCAATATGCAAAAGTTGAAAAAATGCACTATGTGGAAGACCAACGGTCATTTGAAGTTCAAAAGTTGGTTTTTTTGAATGATTCAGTTGAGTGGTTTTATTTTGGATTTAAAAGATTAAATATTCCTCTGGAATTTCGAGGTAGGGTTGTTGTTGAGGATTTGGTTGAGAAATCAATAATAAAGCTCTCTTTTTCTATGTTATTTTTTGGCAATTTGTTGTTCCCATCAACTGTATGGTTCCATACAGAGGATTCATGTTCTAAAAGTTATAGAATTTGTTGAAGGCAGGTGCTAAGATAATTTTGGCTTTTTTTTGGTCAATTTTCATAAATTTTCAAGATTTTTATAGCCTTTTACTGGAAACAGGTTTGTAACCCTATCTTGAGGGTTTGAGGCACTAAAAATGCACTTATGACCCATTCCACCGATGGATATGTCTAAAACTTGGTGTAATGGGGGATTTTAGATAGGTTTAGATGTTAGTATGTATTTCTAGAGCAGGGGAGATATTTTGATGACTTTTTGATTGCTGCCCTCGGTGTATTTTCCTGAGTTTTTGCTTGATAATGATGGGTAAAATTTGGAGTTTGCATAAATTGCATTGGTAAAGGATTGGAGAAGGTTTTTTAAGCATGTGAAAACCTGTTATAAGGTTTTTGAATTGTTATCAAGTTATTTTTAGGTGTGGAACAGTTAGTTTCAATAAACCCTCTCTTTGAGCATGCCTAAAATGGCCTAGATCAAGGGTTTAGTGCTTTGGTGCACTAGTGAATTTTTTAGGGACTAAAAGTTGTTGATTTAGGGTATTTGAGACCTATTCAAGGTTTGAGAACTAATTTTTGCAATTGGGAAGGTGTTTGGAGGGGTTTTTCTTTGTAAAAGTGGCCTATTTGGCCTAAGAGGGCAGCGTAGCAACATTGATTAGAGGTTGATGGTCCAAAGTGACCCTATGAGGTTTTAAAATATGTTATAGTATGCCTTAATGGGTATTAGGAATGATGAATATTTTGTGGTTTGAGGGCCTTCTCTAAAAGATATGGCCAATTTACACTATTTCATGTGTTATAAGGAGAATAAGCAAGAATTGTGAAAGAATGCTAAGATAGGGTTTTGGTGATTGAGAAGTTAGTTAAAAAACCTTGAATTGTGTTTTTTTGTAGTTTTCCTCCTGGCTCTACATCACATACCAACCACAACAACAAAAAACACCTGAAACACAAGCACACAAACACTAAGGGGAAACTCTCTTGTTATTTCTCTACATATTGTTATTTTCTTCTTTTGATTGCATGTTATTAAATTATTCACTTCATATTAAAACATTAAATGTATATACATATTCTTGTATATTCCAATATTTGTGAATTTCCCACTAGTTTTAAATAAAAACCCCAAGAATAGAGGGGGGATTTAGTCCCACATGCTTCCACTAATCAATTTGAGTGGTCAACTTTTAGGGAACAATTTGTAAGACTCAAGTTATCAATTTGTACTTCAAGTAGGTTTTTCTAATAATTTCCCAAGTAGATAGCAGTATCATGTTCACAATGTTCACATTTTTTTTAAGTGCATAGATTGCTATATCCATCTAACACTATATCTATTCTAGCATCTATCTCTCAGGGATTTCTTTTCTTAGCATACTAAAGTAACATTTCCACATTTACATTTCTATCCACCAATAAATTCAATGAACTATTTAGATGGGTGGAATGTCTTCTCTAGGAAACAAATTCATCATCTTGATTAAACTTTGCAATGCCCTAAAAAAAACTCACTAATCATGAAAATCTCATCATACACGTGTATCTATTTTCTCACAACTTGAGGCTTGGAAAAACCTTTTCCTTAACAAATCTCAGCCAAGTAGCAACTTGAACTGGTTCATTTTCATCTTTGTGGTCTATATAATTTGTATTTTACATATTATTATTTTTTCTATGTAGGAATTTTAAGAGCTCGTAACCCTTGGTCCTTCCTTTGTATTTACATGATTAGAACATTTGATTGGATGATTGTAGCTTCATTTGCAATTATTTAGGTAGAATTTAGTAGTGTTTCTATCATATTTACAACTCACCCCTTTATTTTATCATTGCTTTTCTAGAACTAGGTTGTGAGACTCTACAATTGTGTATTGCATTTATTTATCTAGGTTAATTTGGTAATTGAATGCAATGTAATTGATTTCTCCACACAACTAACATAATATGGGTTGCTTGGTTTTTGTGGGCCTTGTCTCCTTAATTGTTATCATTATTGTTGGTGGTAATCCCCATGTGAAGGTGGATAGCCTCCATGTGGTTATAACTTCCATGTGATCATTGATATCCTACTCATTGTAACAACCCCAATGTTATGCTCAGTAAAACTTCAAGGTTTTCACCTCAAGTGAATGATCCATGATGTAATAACATAGCAATAAAAAAAAATATTTTCCATAATATAACTTACATGCATATTTGAAGTAAACACTATCCCAAACTTCTATTGCATTTCATTGCAATTTCAAAAAAAATTCCATGACATAGATTTCATATTGAATAAACTCAAGTTTATCATTCAAGATTACAATCTTCCAAATAGATGGGTACACAATACATACATAGCTCTTCTGAGCTTCATCTGGCATTAGATATACAAACTAGTCTTGATGTCGCTGTAATGGTGCATACATTCTGGATGTCCCCGCTCTCGGGGGCATACACTCGAGTTTTCACCAATGTTGACGCAAACATCCACAAACCTCAACCACCAACTAATGAGGAGAAGCATCACTCAAGCACTTTTCCACCAACCACAAACTCAAATGTGGTCCCCCACACATCTATCACATGTGAAAATATGGCCCTACCCTTCAATGAAGTGATTGGTTGGTAAACCTCATAACAATCGCCTATCTGAGCTTAGTGTTGTGTCCTACAAACCAGAACCTAATCATACGATAGTTTCCTCTACGAGTCTGAAAATTATAAACTAGAATGCATAAAAGGAACACAGTGAACTGACAATGTGACCAGTGGAAACTTACACTACTTTGGCCAAAGTATTTTCACCCAATACTTTGAGTGGCAGTCTTCTTATTCACATACACTTCTATTGCTTTGTTTGGATTATGACCGTTCATATATTATTCTTAGGTAATTTCCTTCCATAGGTAATCCCTAACCTCAGAAA
This sequence comes from Sequoiadendron giganteum, assembly GCA_007115665.2. NCBI lineage: Eukaryota > Viridiplantae > Streptophyta > Pinopsida > Cupressales > Cupressaceae > Sequoiadendron > Sequoiadendron giganteum. The sequence goes on from CM021105.1 coordinate 592,393,552, forward strand.
TAACCTATTCCCCTTTTCTAAAAACACAATGGTATCTCTACCAATAAAGCCTAAGCATAACTTACCCCCTTCAATGGATATTCCAATCCCAAGTATAACATATGAAATTTTTTATTCTACAGATTAACTTTGCATAAACAAGCTATTCACTTCAAAAGACAACCTAGTCCCAAGTATAAATTTATAATCTAAAGTATAGCTACATAAGCTCCATCTAATCATAGATTAAATGTTCATAAATAACTGACTCCATTCAATAATATGTCACATTAATAAGTGGTTCTCATCAAGATTATAGCCAAATCAATGAATGCCCTCAATCAAATAATAATCATATCAATATACGATTCCATTCGAGAGTGTAATCTCCTTAAAAAGAGTAATCCAAAAGAGTAGAATCTTGTCAACAATATGACTTCATATCAAGAGTGTAAAGCAACTAATCAAGTAGCAACTCTAACTTGATAGGTAATCCCACCTATATCTCCAAACATATAAAATCTCATAAACTCAAGTGATCTACTGAACCACATAGGTGAGTCTCAACCTTAGTGTACCCTAATCCCGGATATAATCTATAATCAAATGTATTTTTAGACCCACATAGATTACTTTCAACCTAGGGTTTCATTCAATAGTCAAGTAATTATCAAGTACAGATTATTGATGTGGTTTGTATGACATCACACCCTAACATATCTTTCATACCATCACTATTGATGTATTGCTAAACCTTATCATTCCTAAGGTTTCCAAGCATAATAAGCTAATAGTGTTAAGTCACTTCATGATATTGGTACATTTCACATTATACGTGTAGTGTAGACTATCTATGCATAGAAACATCGTCAAAATTCCCATATAGGGTATCTCAAAGTAATAACCTAATAAAAAGGTTTCTCAAGCATGTATCAAACGAGATCATGTGGGTAACTATGTATCAAATAACTTCTCAAGTTGTTCATGTTTATCAATCCTAGTATGTAATACTGATGATAACACTCTCTCCTTAATATGGAGTATATAATGACACTCATAAGGAAATCATAGCTACATGATTCTTTTCCTTCCATAAAAAAAATAGATCATTTATCTATTCAAGCAATCTAATGTGATTCCCAAGCAAACAATCAAGCCATTCAATCTTTCATGAAAAAAAGTAAACATTAAGAGGATAGAATCCCATGCTTGATTACGCTATAATCCAGTTGACCTAACTAGTTCTCTACTTCATTCCTTTCCCAAGTCAACTTGTCGAGCTTCTCCTCAAAACACTTAAAACCACACATTGCAATACCTCACAATAACCTCATCCTCTATGCTCACAAAATAACTCTATCTCTAGAAATGTAGCTACAAAATATAAGAAGTAGAATGAAACTCCACAATGTGTATCTCAAATGAGAGAGTTGGCTCATCTATTTATAAAAATATTGAGACTTTGATGCCTAAGGAAAAGGTATGCCAATCAACACCACTCAAGAATGCAAGTCGACTCATCTCTCTCAGCAAAAAGGTGGCAAAATTCTAAGTAAATACTCAACTAAATGATACAATAGATTGACCTCATCTTAGGCTAGCTATGGTTGATTAATTCAATATGCGCATGTTCTTTAAATAAGGATCGAATTGCAGGTATTATAGATTTCTATCACTTCCATGAGTTCATATTATGGCGCCAAGAATACACCACATTTCCTATTTATCTATTTTGTTGTTCGCATAGTTGAATAAGTCAATATTCCTATTGGTTGCACTTTACTATTCTGGCTTGGTCATTGCCAATGTATTTGACAACTAGCAAATGAATCGACCTACCTATTGAGCATTGCCTTGCCTTCATAACTAACACGTTGCAAATAGTCTTGCCACCTTCTTAATACGCAACACTTTATATTATGCCCTACTCATTAGATATCTACCATGCATACTCAATGCACTATATCAAAATGCATATGCAAGCTTTATGCCATATGCTAAATTCACTTTGAATTAAACTACGCATGATATCCAGTGATACCATACTCGTGGCCTTATGCATTGAGGTTGTATTTACTAACAGTATACTATGGGTGGCTTCATGCAATAAGCTTTCCTTCACCAAACAGTGTGTAATACAAGCAAAGTCTCCAAGACTTATGTGTGGGTTTAGGCGCTACCTCTTACCAAGCATTTTATCCAATGACTTCTATGAATATACCAACCTCTATAAGTTGGGCCTAAATCCTTGTTTCGTGTGGTCTTGATGGCTTAAACTATATATGCTTATATATATATTGCACCTTAAACTAAAGGTAAATTATGTGTTCAAAAGTATAACCAATGCTATTTATATTAGCAACATATAATATATATATATATATATATATATATAGAGAGAGAGAGAGAGAGAGAGAGTATATATATATAGACTCATATGATAACAAATACACATCATTCGACATCTCAAATGCATACATCCATGTTATCATTTCTATTGAACAATATGCTTGTGTATATACATACACTCATACACATATATATAAATATGTGTGTGTGTTCAATTGTGTAATAACGATATATATACTTATATACTTGTATATGCAATGTGTGTTTCCGTTACGTGCTTTACACACATATTAGTATATACATATGTTTAACATATATACCAATACTTTGATTCTTTCATTAAAACACATTCATATTCCCGTTGGCATGCCTATACATCAAGTGCATACATATATACGCACATATATATATCATTTCCTCATGTATGTATATCCATGAGTATTTCTACTTACATACATGTGCATCTGCTTATGCTCTCATGCACGGGTCCATATATATATATATACATGCTACAATTAACGTTCATATGAATCAACATAAAGATAACCATTCATAAAGCCCAAAGACTCAACCACATAATTCAACCCAAAGAACAATCAACACAATCGAGGACGACCAACCAATTCCAATAAGGTAAGACTAAGACGAAAGGTTCACTTATCGAATCCAAACTGACTCAACTCTCCTAACCCAAGTCTAGGTCGTGAGTGTGAGTGTGTGTGTAAGCTCAATAGGGTTTCATTTAGGGTTACCCAACAAATCACTTCTCTTGAGTGATACTTCCCCTCCCTTTCGAAGGATTGAACCTATCCCTGCAACCAACTTAGTACAACACCAAGGTAGTTAGACGTTCATAATAAATCCACATGTATCATAAAACATTAGCATATTCATATAGCAATACATGTTCTACTAATTCAAAGCATATTCATTCTTTTGAATTCAATAGCATCTAATTGCATGTTTCGGTATTTCCTTCATTTGATAAACATATCAAAGCCACATTTAACATTTATCAACACTTTTACTCATGATGGTAAAAGTAACTCAATAACAACAAGACGAGGTGTGACACTCATCATTGTGGATGCCATCCAAATAACCCTTTTTTTAATTGATTAATTACATCTACCTCAACTCTTTTAGGTTTTGTTATTCTTTTGTAGCGATGGTGGTTGAGCAACTAGAACATTTCATTTACTTGTAATGTAACTAGCATTTGTTTTGTGCTTGAATTGCAAAACACTTGTAATATATTTCTTCATATCTTGTAGAGATCTACAAAATAAATAAAGACTAGGAGATTTATGTAAGGTACGCATCATTCCTTGTGTTTTTTTGGTGTATCTTTTCAACAAAGGGCACCCAAATGTGAGGTGATCCCATACACAAATATCGCAATATTCAACTTTGGAATCTTAAGCACTATTATTCTAAACACTCAACTAATCTTGGACATTCATTTTAATAAATTCTCTCCTACCCCATTTGTTGAACACCAAACTCGCAACTATAGTTTTTGTGTTTTTAGCCAATCCTTTCTAGAAACTTTTGTTTCCCCAATCTTATTATCATGTATTCAACATTATTTGAGTTGTGTTTATGCTAGGGAAAATATTATTTTGGTGTGAAGCCCCTATGCAAACCATGCAACTTTATCTTTTCCATTAGATTTAAGAAATGTTGTATTCATTGCTCTAGGGAATCTTATTATAACCCAAAAGCCTTCATACCTATACTCATTGAGTTCTTATTTCAATTTGTTCCTCACATCACCCACATTGAGATTCACATCGTTAAATTCATGAATGTATTATAAGTTGTCTCATTAATGCTTACATCAATTTGTACACCTTTTTTATTACAAGAGAAAAGGTAGTTCTTCAAATCTAGAATGTCATTTAGAGCTAACTTGTAAGGCTTCTATGGAATTACTAGTGATGTCATGTTTACTTGCAACCTTGTGGCACATCGTGCTTGTTTCTCTTCTTTTGAATATTCTCATCCAACCACTTCAAACATGTAATTTAATAATGTGCCAATTTTATCCTTTATATCTTCAACATTTTTACTCTATGTACCAAGCTTAGTAATTTTGCACACAAGTTTATTTCTATCCTATGCATTCTTCTCTCCAAACTTTACTAGATAAGCTTATTTGTATTATATATGTTCTTCAAGAAATCCTTTTCAAATGGATGCAAATTCACTAGTAGGTCTTCAATTTTCTATCTTCCACTACCATTCCTCCTTCAAAATACCCAATCTTCCTTAAGCAGATCTCTATCTTCTTTAACATTTGAAAATTATTCCCTTTTTTGTAAGGATGATCTTTATTTAATGGGGCCCATTTCTAGTCATACAACTTTTGCTCTATCAATTTGCCTTCACATAGGCACCTTGCCCTTGTAAACACATATCTCATTGCTCCCCTTATCTTTCCTATCTACTTGACCCTTTCAATCAAAGTTCTTTTCCCTTTTATTTTCCTAAAGCTTGTGAATTTCTCTACTCCAATCTCTATAATGTAAAGTATTTATCTATAGTTATCATGTAGAACCTTCATAGTTTCCTTTTTTGTACGAAGTCCCCTCCCTTGATCCTTTACCATGGTCTCACAACCCCATCTACCGAAATGGGTGCTCCATCTTGATATGCAAAGGTTCCTTAGATTTCTCAGTTGCAAATATCTTGGTTAGTAATTCCAACTTCCACAAAAACCTCTCTTAGAGAACACTAACAAACTCAAAAGCACTATAAATTGACCCATAGCCAAACATTGAGAATATGGGTATGAAGTTTGTAAGGACATTGCTACCTTTTATAAGTAAGATACTTTCTATGATTGACACAAATGAAACACCAATTGAGCCAACAACTCACCTAAAAATTTCAAACAAGGAGTAATTTGTTCAAACTAAGAATCAGATGCACAACATCCTTATTTACAAAACAAGACATTGATTGACAACATATGGAGACTTGTATGTTCAAATGCAGCTATAACTAACAAACTAAATTAAAGAATAGTTATGTCCAAATCTTTCAACAAAATTAAACATCATACTTACTAGATGTAGGCTACCAATAAAAGGATGAGAACATCAATCGAATTAGGGTATGTGAGTAAATGAATAAGGAGACGACTATATTATATATAAACGTGCTCACTAGATATTGTGGGCACGAGGATGGGTATGCAGTCCATGTTCCTATAATGGATTTTCCTAGCAACTATGCTAAATATTGAAAAACTGTATAAATGTAAGTTTTTTTTAATACGACTTAAGACCCCCAAACATGCACATAATTTGATTTTGTAGCAGTTACAATGTTTCAGTATACTTCCCCTTCCCTGCCCAAATACATTCCTTTATGTATTGGATATTGGATATCGATACAATACTCCTAGATCCACATGTAGCCATATACGAGCCCATATTTAGGCCAATCAAATATATGCACATGCACGCACATACATTAGAGATGTAATATATAAATAAATATTATAAACTAAAATATATTTAAAAACACATTTTTAATGTTATACTCACTTTACATTTATAAATAATTGAACATTTGTACTTCTATAATTGCCATATCTAGCCATATCTATATTAGGGGTTCTTGAAAATTTGATCAATATCTGATACCATATCCATTCCCATGCATCTCTGGACTTGCAGATAATGAACAAGAAAGAACTTACAATCAAGTGGAAAAAGATCATTACATATTGAATAGGATCATTGAAACAAAGACCAGATGGCAATTTAATTACCTTTTGAATATATAATTACAAATGGAGCATGGTCGTCCACACACTTAGCACTCCTCATTTCCACTCCATACAGGTGTATCAATATTGTTCGGAAATGACTTTGCATATAAGATAATCCTATGGACACAATGAAGTTCCCATGGCTTCAGATTTAGGCGGTGTTCTAGATCTCAGATTTGTATACAAAGTAATACAGTTGCAACAACAATGAGTGAGATACAAGAGTCACCACAATCTTGAAAAGCTTGACTTTGCTCTGCTTTGACATGTAACATATTGTAGCCTGCAAAATTGGAAACCAAGAGACTCCTGCCAGTGCATCCAGAGGCCTAAACAAATTGCTATCTCCTCAAAGATCCCCAATTTCGACTAACCTGACAGTTACATCAGTGTTACAACCACAAAAGATAAGGCTTCTGATATTAAATTAGATTCACATGTTAAAAACAATTTTACCTGGGGAGTAGCAGTTTTTGTTGGTTGACTGTTATCATTCTCGTCTTCATCATCATCAATAAACATCTGTCTGACTACAGAATTTCCTGACTTCCTTCCCCTTTTCGCCGTGGAGCTTGCAGCTCGTCCCTTCCCCCTCCCCTGTGGGGCAGGTCTCTTCCGTCCTCTTGCACTTTTGGGGGTTTCATCAGGTTCCTGAAAATATTTACAGAAGCTCAGGTTGCTTATAAGTATGCAGTAAAAAATCATTGCAGATTATACAACAATTTATTTTTTAACTCTATTAAAGATTCCGTTAATATTATACTCCCACAACTGGATATAAAATAAATAGTTCAGAAATATCGTACTGAGCCATTCTCTGGTTCATCTATTTCCTCTTTTCTGATTTCATCACTCGAAGGCGAATCTACATCCTCTGCATCATCAATAACATGATGAAGAGCTGCTGATGCTGCAGCAGATGCATTTCTGGGACAGCAACATATAATATAATATGAATACGGGCAATGATGTGAAGAGAATGTGTAGTTTAATCAAATAGATTCCACAAATTCCATTAATAGAATGCCTCGTTCTCTTACTGGACAACAATGGAAGAAAAGGAATTTATATACTTTAGGAATGCAATCACCCTCTTCAGGGAGCTTAGTTTTTGAAAAGATGCATGGTGGTGTTTTACCACAGTAAAAGATGAGGAAGGAACTCAACGAAGAATATTCAATTGGTCAGCTAAGCTTATAGAATAAATGATTCAAAAATTGGGAGTAGAGAGAATGGGATAGAAAATTGAAAGGAACCTGTAGAATTGTAACAAAAAACTTTGCAGTTGTTTATTGCCATATATTCTCACCTCTCTGAGTGACGTTTTCCCAAAGTAACATCCAAGGTAGTTTGCTTAAGACTACGTGAACCTCTTCCTCTACCTCTGCCACGTGTTCCTCTTCCCCTACTGTCTGCTACATCAGTTGCTATTGTAGAAACCTGTGAGGATTTTGTTTTCTGTCCCCAAACTACAGTTTTTGACTTGGTAACCTTTACAAGTTCATCTTCTTCATCACTGAATGCATTTTGGCTGGCTAATTGTGATGAATTTTTAGTTTTTGTTGCCTGCATTATTTAAATTTTTAATTAGGAACTGATAAGCAAAGAATAAATAAATGTCTGTTAATTTGCCTCTGTAAAAAGGGACCCACTCTTTTGCAGTTAATCATATATAAATAAAAAGTAAACTGATTGAAAATAATAAGCGATTCAATTATTATGATGTAACTGTTTGGTCTTTGGAGAGTTCTACTTGTAACTGAATCTGAAGATAAATACATTTAAATGAACTAATCAGAATGATGAATTATAATGCTGTGATATAAGCTGATTACCTGTGAGGGCTGCGAACCTAACCCACCAGAGAAGCCTGTTTTTGGGTGTAATTCTCGGTCTCTTTCACGTTCCTAGATTAAGAGAATAAACAAGCTAGCATCAAATATAGCTCTATATTGTTGATTACCAATAAATAATAAATAAAATTGTTGACTGGCCAAAATGTTACCCGCAACATGTGCAGACAATTTAAAACTAATGGAACTTTACCAGTATTTAACACACCTGCATACATAGACCCACTTTGAGGATGACATCCTCCTCCTCTTTGATTTGCAGTACTTCTGCTTCTTTGACGAGCTTAGTCTGAAAAAACCATCCAGAAGATGTATCGTCAAATTTTAATCAACAAAACAAATTCAATGGAAGATTCAAACTTCAAATTTATCAAATTGTAAAATTACCCGTGTCTCCTCAAGATTTTGCTGTACACAATTTAAGAAGGCCATTTTATCATCCTTATTAACAAATTCATGCAGTGCAACATCTAGATCATTAACTGGAAGGATCTCCATTTTCTGCAATTGTATAAATATATTAGAAGGATGGTAATGTGGGCAAAAATAAAACAATTTCAAATATGCATATAAGAACATTGATAAAGCATTCATCATAGTCATTATAGAACCTAAATACATAACATTAGATTTGAAATGAGATTCCACGTGAAAATTGACAAACAAATTAACGAAATATAATTGCTTTCACTATCAATATGCATTATAGAAGAATTACAAAAATATGCCCAAAGGCTGCAAGTTTCAATCACAAAATAACAGAAACATAGAAAATATGTAGCTGTCTCTAATCAGCATCTGCCTCTGGTAGGTCTGCATCAAAATCAGTGTCCGAGTCCGAGTCCAAGCCACTGTCACTATGAAGGGCTGCCTCATCCAATGGAACCCCAACCCTTCCCTCATGTGCCTCTTCATCATTGTGTATAGCATCTTTGGGATCAACATCCCAATGTGAGACTAGACTCTTGCGATAGTTAGGGGTCTATCAATCTTGTAGCCGCAAGGCACTACGTACAGCCACCAGCTTCTCTAATCATCTAGAGGTAAGGTTGTTTCTCTTTATTGAATGGATGAAGCTATATGTAAACCAATTCCTCTCTGCAGTAGATGAACTGGCAACTTGTGAAAAGAAGCAAGTGGCAAGTATCCTCAACTCTAGTTATCCTTTGCCACACCATATCCAACAATTGCTAAAAATTGAAAAAAATTGCATAACTCACATGTAAAAACTTGTCCAACATTTGGTATAAAAGGATGAAAAGATTTTCCCATTGCTGCAAACTATGTTACCGGGTTCTTCAAAAATTCCCAGAGAACCCGCTCCAGGAGCGTTTGGGAGTGGGAGCAGGCTGGGAAGCAGCCAGGGAGCACCTAGGCACCCCCGGGTTCCCTGTGGGTTCGCTGGGAGCAGACCCACAGGGAACTCAGGGGTGCCTGGCCGCTCCCAAGCACTGGTCTTTTCCTGGCAACTCCAACTTTGTACCCATTACTTAAGGTAGCCAGTTCTTTCACTAGATGTGGAGACTGTTAATAAAAAGATCTTGATCCTTTCTAGGCACTAAGTGGTACCAAAGATTTCTATTGAGGCCCACAGATCTGGCATTAAAATGAGTTTGTTTTAGTGTTTCAAATGCTTTAGTTGGCAATTTTAGGGTTAGGAATTCTTTTTAGGATATAATAGTCAAAGTCAAAGGTGAAAGTTTAATAAAAGGGCCATAAAATTAAAAAACCTGTCAAACGACAAGCAAGTTTGCTGCGAGTGCATTTTGGGCCTATTGGATCCTCCCTAAGTTAGTCTAAGAGTCTAAGACAAACCCACACCATTCTGCCCACTCCCTACTAGAATCCATAGCAAAATCGGACCGAACCATGGATTCAATTCAAACTAGGCCTGGATCTGATAACATAGGTAAATGATATAAACTAATTTTTGTAAAAGTTAGAATTTGACTATTTGCCAACAAATAGACTTCACAAAAGTTTCCAACAAGGTAGCAAACAATTGATGATGATCAACCAAATCATCTTCATCCACCTATTCATAGGGGAGAGCTAATCTCTTAGGTCTTTTGTCCTCAAATGATACTCAGAAAATAGCCCACACTCACCCAACTTTCTGGAAAATAACAAAAAAAATCAAATACAAAACCACCTTTTCCAAAGATTTGATACAATTTTTCAAACTCTCTCAAAGATCACTAGTAAAAATGGGATTAAGACCTAGGGAATCAAAATCATCATAGATAATCATAACAATTAAAAGGCTTCCTTGTGACTATTATCAAAATCAGCAAATTCATAGTTGATTCGGTTTTCTGTTTTGAGGATTATTTTATCGTAGTTATTGTACTCAGCAAAGGTAGGTACTTTCACTTAAAAACATTAAAATTCTATACACTTAATCTTTGCACTTCAAGCCAAGCTAGATTTTGATTTTGGCCATTACTAAAGATTATAGACAATTTTCAGACTTTGACAGAATTTGACAAGCAAGAAAAAAAAAATATCAGACAAATTAAATGCAAGGTTTGAGCTCATTTTTCACATCTTCTACAAAAAAAATTGTTAAAAGATTGACTTAAAAAACTCAATTTTATACAAAAACTTCACACTCATACCTAACCACCGCACAAGAATTTGTTGTCTGCTACAGGTAGGGTTCCACCATGGACCTCTGGCATTAGTTGTTTTTTTTCATGCCTAGGGTTAAGGCTTAAATGTAACTGTTGGCTCAATTTCTCCTACCATCACCACTGCTCTTCCATACACGCAATCTGCCCACACAATTCTCTTCTACAATCATGGTGCTTACTTTGCATGTGCAATTTTGATCTACTCTGTTCTCCAGGATTTTATTTTGCTATGTCTACAATTTTATTCTGTTCTATCTGCTAAGCTTGTGTTCCCTAAACAAGCAGCCCAGTCAGCCCTCATTTTGTGCCCTTGAAAATAGTCTAGTTGGCCCTCACTATCTCTTGAAACTTAAAAAAAATGGCTTTATTTTGCATCCTTCCAATTGGATCCACCTTCTAATTTTCTCCTTTCAAACTAACATCATCTGGTTTAACACACCCTCTCCTCGGACTTCCTTTCTCTAATACCAAATGTTAGAAGAATGAATGCACACATAGTGAGAGAAAAGTGTAGCATTCATCCAATGTGTGTTCTATTTATTAAAATATTGGAAAGTTACATTGGTGGTTGTAACTTTACATTGTGTAGGTTAGACCGTTAGACATGACTAATGTGTGCTATTACATCAAATGTTATTATAAGCAATAATGCCTAGTAGTCTAGATATTATATTATATCTAGTATAGTGCGCCCTCACATGGGTGTAACCTCGGTAATTAATTTAGCAATTTGCATCACCATCTTCTAGCACATTCCCCTCCAAGCTCTACAAAACACGGGAATACTTCATTCAAAGTTGTTTCACGCACAGTTTTGGTAATGCTTCCTACCATAGAAAACAAGGTAGTCCAAGGTACTTGTGAGATAGTTAGCTTTGTCTCAAGAATAAAACTACTTAATTCAAGAAAAAAAATCTAAAACTTAAATGAGCAAAAAGCAATCCATTTTACTCATCACATCCTTGGGAGATTTGCAAAGCTTGGGGAGAGGTGTTGTGACACTGGCACTTCGAGTTACTTCCATCTGCTCATGTTTGATGGATGTGAGGGTCTAATGTGTTGGGATCCAAGTGGTGACAAGTTTGGCACGTCAGTTCAGCTGGATTCTGATGTGTTGCTTGACCACTATCAGCATGGTGAAGATTATATCAAAGTAGCACAGTGGAAGTCAACGGGTGATGTGTATGGCGGACTTCCATTTTGGCTATGGGATCCAAGGATTCCTATGTTTGGTAGATTGCTCTACATTGTAATAGTTGCTTACAATGATGTTGAGCATGGAATTATCTCTACCCAACAAATGCAAAGGATATGTTCTTGGGCATTCTACTAGCTTATCTAGGATCCCAGTATTCAAGTGACCACCCAAGGTATGCAAGTGAGGATTGCTTGGGGACAAGCAATCTTCGGGAGGGCGGATTGTAATGTCCCCTTTTTCCTAGGCACTGGTCAATCGCAGTGGTTAGTCCATCACTTGGTCCATGAGGGACTAACAAGGTGGTTAGGGGGCCCTTTGAGAGCATTGTAGACTTGTTCAATCCGACCTTTTTGAGCTCAATCGGTGTTTTTCTCTGCCCAATGCTTACTAGGGAGTTTGCAGAAGCTATTCAGTCATTTTACCATACTTACTATTTTTAGTAAGTCACATCGACATTTTGTCTATACTTACTATTTATAGTAAATCATTCGTATGGTTAATTGGCAAAGTTACTATTTTGGGCGTGGTGGCATATTTATACCCTAGAGACATTTTGGTATTCAATAGTCCTATGTATTTAATTTTAATAATGTTAATTATAAAGTTAATTTAAATTAATCAACTTTATACATTATTATAATATATTAAAGGACTTTATTAAAAGTGGGATATAAATGTTTTTAAGGTGCAGTTTATAATATAAAGTTAAGTGCAAATTAAAAAGGGAGTTATAAGGCAGGAAAAAGGTAAATTAAATGAAATATAACTCAAATGCAAATTAGGGTGTGTGAGTTATAAAAAGCCATTTGGAGCTCCTTTGCACATTCATTCATTGTTGGGAAGATTACTTCCATAAGGGTTTTTGCAGGAGACTGAAAAGTTTGGAAACGGTTAGCTTTTTGAAGATGAAATCCCTCAACAAGAACATCTCGGTGTAGGAGTGAAAGATCTCTCAAGCTAGCTTGTAGGCAACTTCATTCAAAGGTTGTGCTAGTGCTTCACTGATTTTTAGGAGAGATTAAATATTCAAGGTTCGAAGGAATCAACAAGAAATTGGAAAATATATCGATTGAATTGGGAGGATTTACTTGCTGATGTATAAGTCAATCCTTACTGATTTGGAAATGGGATTTGGAGATTTTTAATATGGCAAATATTGGAATTGTAGGGTTTCCTATAGCTGGCCACCATCTTACTGCATATTCAAGGGTTTGCATTGCTGATTGATATAGCAGATGGGATTTAGATTGTCACTGCTTGGGTAGTTGGACAAATTATATATATATATATATATATATATATTGTTGAGTATCGTGGGTGTTTCAAAGATCTATCATGAAGTTTGAAAGGCATATATTGACAAGCGTGAGAGTGTGTTGGCATCATTTCCTCCATCAGAGGTGTTACTTACAGCTGGCATCCATTTTCAAAGGATTTCAAGGCATATCTTACTATGAGTTCATGATTTGTAACTCTTCAAATAATAGGGGATGTTTTATGAACTAGGTTGTTGATATTTTGTGAAAATACTAAGTATCTAAGTTGATAACAAAATCTGGAATTTTCAGCAGTGTTTTCCCTATGTAATGTTTAGTTTTTGAGTTGAAAATATTATTGCAATATCTTCTATTTTGTTGCATTATATTGTTGTATCAAACATTGCAAATATATCACAGAAAATTCATCAAAAAAAAAAAGGAAAAAGTAAAGAAGGCTGCATATTACATCAACCTATCATTCAATAGAGGTCCCAACACTCCCTTACATATGGTTGCCAATGCATCGAACCCAAAGTGGTAAGTGCAAAGGCGTGGTTGCAAGGTAGAGTTGTCCCTATGGTAGATGTTGAGGTGAAGAGAGGCTTTGTTAAGGCAATTTAGAAGATGTATAGAGATGAGGAAGCCACCACCATTCATGATGAGTGGACCAAATTTGTCACTTGGGAGATATCCAAAAGAGGCAAAGTTGGATAAAGAGACTATGGCACGGGAAGACCCAATACTATGGTAGACTATACATGGCCTTTGTCATTGACAACCGCACTGTTGGAATTTTTGTCATTGATATCAAGGTTTAATTGAGTTGGTTGCCTTTTTGGTTGAGCAGTTTAAGCTCCTTGGTTGCCTACTTGAGTTGCCCGTGTGTTTGTTTGAGCTAGTTGGGTATCTACTTCAGCTGGTTGGGTGTTTGCTTAAGCTGGTTGCTAGCCTACTTGTCAACATATTTTCCATGTCAATTGCTATGTCAGTTTTATGCCAAGTAAGCTTGTAAGTGCTTGACTTTTCAAAAGGTTGATAAAAGACAAAGAGTTTATTTTCTAGCAGCTTGGATAAGATATCTTGGAGATATAATACTATGAAACGTACTTTAATTGAGGCAGCTAATATTTGAATGACATGGCGTCAGGATTTCTTTAAGGTGGACAGCTAAAATTTTCATGCTGACATGTGTTGAAGTGAGAAGCTATTTTGAATAAGGCATGAGAGACGTGTTATCTAGCAAATCGTGGTATGTAGTGGATATGCAAGAAATTATTTCCTCCGTCAGTTAAAAACTTAAAACAAATGCTACAGATATGATATTTTTAATGAGTCTATTTTAATGTGTGACAGCTAGGCGGCTTAATTGTTGGTAATGGTTCCTGAAATATTCTTCAATAGTCGTGGATTTTAAATGAATCTAATTCCCGTGAATCGTGGTTGTCAGAATGATTTCCTTTTGACGGCTTTTTTTGGTAAGAGATATCGTGGTAAAAAGATCGGCTCATTCATTTTCCATATATAGGAGTAATTGAGATTGCATGTGATTGCTAAGTTGAGTGCCTGAAGAAGTTTGGTTGATATTTTAATAGTTGTATAAAATATATTTGTTTTTGGTGGGATAATAGCCATTATGTTGGTTAGTATTAATGGGTATGGTGTGATAAGCCATGGTAGTGTGAGCATGTATGTTGTGATGCGAGTCTTCTGAGAATATAAGGTTGTGCGATATGTTTTAGCTAACTATTGAAAATAGCCAATGTTGTGAGTTTTTGGTGGTCTTTGTGATGGAGTCGCTGATGTAAAAAGGAGAACTTTTATTTCCTTGTGGTTGCAGACGCTCAAAACAAGGATATCGCATTCATTATAATATTTGCGATTTATTCACAATTTGTATAGAGAGTGGTGATCTTGGCGAAAAGTCCTCTTGAAATATATTGTTGCTTCGAATTGTGTGATCAAATGATATTCAAAACCGATATGGATGCATCAGAGACTGACTGTTGCCGTGTCTATTAAATGAAAAATGCCACGAAGTATTGGGGAATTGCTTTAGAATGTGATGAATGCCTTTTATTTGGTCAAACTGAGTAAGTCGTTTTCTTTCTCGAAATATCGATTACATCCTTTGTGTGAGTGTTTTAAGTTTTTGTGTAATGATTTAAGGGAGATGCAGAGGATACATTATGTTTGTGTGGGCATGAAATTTAAATATAAAGAGGAGTGTTGATCATACATTTGTGGAGCAATGTATTTTTTAGAGTTTGTGAGGTAAGTGTTTTTCTATTTAGAGAAGATAGTTTCTGCAGTTTTGGACAGCGTGCATGTGTTTGAGAGTCTCACAGTTCATGTTAAGGCATTGCTTGAAATAGTGTGTTTCAGATCTGTTTTTGAAGACTAGCGTTGGTGCATCAGCCACTGGAGTTGGTGCTTCAGTGTTTTCGAAGTTGGTGCTTCGACGGTGAGTTGGTGCTCACACTGGAGTTGGTGCTTCAGCAGATTGAAGTTGATACTTTGAAGGAGAGTCGGTGCTCACCAAATGTAATCTGGGTTTGTAAGAACCCTAACGGGTTCTAACTCAATTTTTCCTTTTTGCTGGTCTGAATTTTTTTGACTTGCCTTCAACTTATGTTTCAACAAAGATTTGTTATATCATGTAGATTTAAAGAGTTCCAAGCATAAACAACAAGAGATGAACTTGAACATAGATTTTAGGAAAACCAACAAAGATGAACATACCCAGCAATGATAACTTATCTTCTTTATTTGATTTAAAACTGATTACAAACTGAGAGGGCTGGATGGTACAATCTGTTAGGTCTGATTTGAGTTTCAGGCCTTCAATTACATCCAATTTGTGCCAAAGCACAAGACCAAACCCTAGTTGTATGAATGGAAGATGAAGCTAAGTGAGTAGGATGATATGCCTAGCCGGAAATGACTGAAAAGCAACTTTAGCAGCCCACTAGAGGTTGTAGATGCCAAAAACTCCACAAAGATGATAATGAAATCAACTTGAAGACTGTTGTAACCAAAGTTTGATTATGCTTGAGGCTGGAAATTGCCAAAAATGTCCTTCTTTGCCAAGCAAACCTCTTGAAAACCCTTCTTCTAGCAACTGCCACAAAATAAAATCACAATTTTGCAACTGAAACTACACTAAAGCAATCTGGTTAAGCTCTATGATGAACTCTACTTGAATTCATCTCACATGGTGGAATGGGGACATCACCATACCACTATATTCAAGGGAGCACCACCTTGAATCGACTGAAAATTGTTTCAGTCAAGAGACAACTCTCTTCAAAAAGCCTGAACAGAAAAACAATACCAAAAACATGCCTCTCTCAACCTTCCAAGCCTTCTTAAATAAGGCCCCAAGGCAAAACCGCCCTTAGAAGAGAATTAGATTTGTTTTAATAAAATATTCACTAACTTCATGACTAAGGCACCTAGCCCAAGTCACCTTCAAGAGGATCAGATTTGGTCTTCATATATATATTAAAATATTCATTTCTTCCCCCCTAAGACACTAGACCGCCCTTGAGAGGAAAGATCAGATTTTTCCTCATTAAAATATTCATGACTTCATGGCTAAGTTTCCCAAACTGCCCTAGGAAGATTTGATTGCCTTTTGAGCATTATAATATTCTAGTTTGGAAGCTTCCTTGAGCCGCCCTAAGAAGAGATCTGATTTTATTCTTAAAATATTAAATATTGGTTGCTTCTCCCTTAAGTTTGCTAAACCGCCATAGGAGGTAGAATCTTCTAGAAGCTGATATGTTTTGATATGGTCGACTCACCTCCTTGATTGCTTTGTCCTCCTTGTTTGCTTGGTCTTGCAAATAGACATCCTTGCTTGCTTTGACTTGCAAGTAGACCTCCTTGCTTGCTTTGCTGGTTTAAGGATAATTCCCTCTTAATTCTCTAAACACATCATAGCAAAATTTGATTCTTTTGGCCAAAATCATTCCCTAATCACGCCATCTAACCCACGGGAATGCTGGATGGGCTAGAATCATGACATCAAAATGTCACTCCGAGAATGGGGACATTATAGGGTTGGTGCCCATTTTGATAATAAGAGAAATATCTTACCGTGGTTTTTTACCCGAAAGGGTTTTCCACGTGAAAAACGGTGTTTATCCTTTTATGGTGTTTATATTGTTCTTTTAATTGTTGCTTCATGATCTGGTTTTTTATTTACATGATTAATCTAGTTCAAAGTTTTAAAAAGTCTCAAATACTGATTCACCCCGCCCTCTCAGTATTTGTTGTGCGATCTTCACGCACTAGCCATTCACTTCTTGTCCCATGTTTCTAATTCTTTTACTATTGAGAGGAACTAGTCTACATACAAGTTTTATCTGAAATATCCCCCTTACTTCTTTTTTTTTGTTTTTCAACACAAGAATTTCACCTGTTAACATTAGCTCAAAGAAAGATAACCAGATTGAAATGCAACCCTCCACTTTTTGATCACCAAGATCCCAATGTGGGCGAGGTGAGAGCATACGGTGAAAAGGGGATCTCGTTAACTAAACTGGAAAGCTGGAAATACAAAAATATGGAAATGAAAGTACTCAGGCGGCAAGCCAGCCTCTTCCACTTTTCAATGGGCTACAATGAAAGTAAAGTATTGAAAGAAATTGCTTAGGCGGCAAGCCAGCCTCTTCCACTTTCTAGCGGGTACAAATAGAAAGTAAATAGGCGGCAAGTCAACCTCTTCCACTTTTTAGTGGGAATGAAAGCAAAGTGCAGAAATGGAAAGAGTTGATCAGTACTACTGATTCAGCATTACAATTTTAGTTCATATGCACTGAAAAGGAGTTATTCATATCAACTGGATAGCCTGAATGTTAGACAAATAATCTCCAATGCTAATACAAAGATATCCAAAATGAAAATATGACAAAACGGGAATTATACCAAGTTTGCTACAGAATTGCACCAATCAGAAAATCAGACCAGCAAGCCCTAGAATCACCAAAACAATCATAACTCCATAAAATCTCCTCTGATTGATCTTAAACTGAAAGCACTAGAAGCCTAGAGGCTAGGCGTCCCAACACAAGCCAAAAAACCACACCAAACAGTCAAGAAACTATCAACATGCATCCTGAGGCAGCAAGAATAAGTATGAACTTCTAGGGAAGGACCGCCTTCACCAAAAAACAAGCTCTCCACCAAAAAATCTGAAACCTTGAGCAAAGGGGCGCCCAAGCTATAGAAATCAATAGAAATGATCCCAGAATGAAAACCCAACTCCTCTTAAAGGTATGAGCAAAAACTTGCTTCAGGCAAGCACCAAACCAGCACCAAGAAACTGTAGAAACACACTCCAAAAAGCAAAAATTGAAAGCAACTATCTATCACACCCCAAAAATCAGAATACGTCAAATGAAGCCATCTCCGTTGAAGCTCGGTCTACAACCTCTGAATGAAGAAGCAGTCTTGGATCAGTTATGTACTATCTCTCAAGCACAAAACTGATGTAGGCTAGGAGGCATGCATTCCTCGAAGCAAGAGTTTTGGAACAATTTCGGCAACAACTTCGTTATGATAAGCAATGGATACCAAAAGAGAAGACAAGGCCCTATATATATAGCACTCTCAACCCAGAAATTTGAATCATCTTTTCCCTTGAAAAGGGACACCCAAGTAGAGGATTAAAATATTCATTTTAATTCATATTTGACTATCTTGACTTTAGGCGTCGAAAACAACTTAAGCACTTCAACTTTATAAAAAATCAAACATTTTCCCAATGTGGCGTCCAAACTAGAAAACCCAAACTTAAAACAACTTGAAGTCATTAAGCTAGGGGTTGGGGTCCAACTTAAGTCATTAACCTGCCAAAACAGGCTCCAAGAATGCTAGAGACAAAACTACAACTTCTGCCCTGCCAAAAATAGACATTGAATGTTGACTGTTGAACTACTGCTAAAAATAGCACTGCCAAAAATAACACTTACTAAAAATAGCATGCTATTAAAAATAGTAAGTAACTCCAAACTCCATTAGAGCACAAACCAGGCAACTGTCGCAATTTACTAAAAATAGTAAGTCTGAAAAACTCATCTGATGCAAATGCATGTTACACCATTCTAATACCCTCTGAAAACCTAGAAAGACCCAGAAATCCCACTACCAAACTCCTGCATGCAATCCCCTGAAAGCCCAAAAGAAACCTTCTAGAAAATAAGAAACCCTAATTTCACTTCCGACTAGCCTACAAGCCTCTAGGATAGGCTAACGGTCGTCTGATGAAACTACTGCTGAGAAGGGAACATTACATTATCCACTCTATCAAGAGGAATAGGATTACCTCTAGAAGACCAAAGAAGCTTGCAACTATACATAGTGTCTTGGTTTTGATAGACCACAACATGTTTACATACAAGAGTCCAACAACACAATGGGGTATATAGCCAAAGGAGCCAACATAGATTGATGATCATCTAAAGGGACACCGGCCCACCTTGTTTGTGTAAGATCATCATCAATCTACAAAATGTACCCTTGGTTGACTTTAGTATCTCTATATGGGGCAATCTTTGTCAACACTAAAAAGGGTCTCAACATTATAATATTTAGTACTCAATGTAAAGGCAAGAAGATATAATGAGGCAGTTATTTATGATGGTTTTCATCTTTTCAATCATTGAGTTGATACCATCACATATCTTTCCAAAACAAGGCCTATCCATGCCAATATAACAAAGGATACTCAAGATGAGCTTGAGTGAAACTAAGAAGATATTCAACACAAGTCAATCCCAACATATATCTTTCCCAAACAAGGCATATCCATGTCGGTATAAGGAATGATACTCAATATGGAGTCGATGAAACTGATGAGATATTCAACACAATCCCACCAAATGTCATCTAGGATTATCCACTTAACTTTATTGCCCTTGTAGTGCTAGATTACCTCCATATGGAGCAATTTGGCTGATGACCATGTTAGAATGTGCCTCCCAAACCTTCACGAATCATCTCAAGACAATTATGTTGGAGGCAAAATGGATCTCAACAACCTATTTGAAAATTAAAACTAAAAAACTAAAAAATAAAGATTCTTAAAGAAGAAAACATATCTTTTAGTTAAAAAATAAATTACCAAAGTGAAACATGTTTAGAATAAATATTATTGCTTCACTTACCTTCTAACAACTCCAATTTTGAGAATGTTTTGAATATTCCTTGTGACATATGGTGATTGGTGATAAACATTTAGATCATTTTGGCCTTGACATACACCAATTTAATCCGATCAATTTTAGTGTCGGTTTTTTGTAACATAAGGTGGTTGTTATCACTTGAAGAACATTTCAAGGCCCTGTTGGTGTTTCCAACTGATGGCCTGAAGTTTTCTAAAGGTTTGCCAAGTCTTGTGATCAAATACTTCAAGCTATTGACCAACTGATAGAGAACCACCTCTGCTAAATGGTTACTCTCTACACTTCAAACTCTGCAGAACCTAGGTGGGTTTCACTATATGTTGTTGAGCATGATTGTTGAGAAAATGTTATATCACAGCACCTAGCAAATTATATTCTCACACCTTATGACTAGACTTGTTCAAGGTTTGGCACAAGGCATTCATGCAACACTAATGGCATTAGGCTTATGTGTGGGATGGAACAAATCAAAAATAAAATAAAACATAAATTAAGGAATATAATTTGAAGATTTTGAACTGTATGGAATGTCCCACCCCAGGTGGGCACTTGCAAACTGAAAATTTTCAACCTTGTTTGGTTTATTAGTTCTTTCAAGGTTTTTGCTTGTTTTGAGTTTCGATGAGATAACTCCAAGAAAGAAAGAAACACAGATAACATATACAAATTGCAAAAGAAAAGATGACTGGAAATTAATGCTTGAATATTATAAATCTGTTTTGTTAAAGCATTGCCAGTACAATGTACATTTATAGCAGATTTTCATTCCTTTGAATAAACAATGTAAACATACCCGGAAGCAAGAATTGCAAATCTGAAACTTATGTCAGCAATTCTGGAAATTCTGGTATAAACAGATTATCAGCAGCATGCTCCTTATTTTTGAACGCCAAATACCAATAATGGTCTTAGTCTCCTTGAAACTCTTGCTGGGTGAAAACAGTGTTCAAACCCTCTTAAATGATGAAGGATAGATGCCAAAGAGCCAATCAATACAAATTGATTTTCTGGAAAACTTCTAACAGCAACCTGGAAAAACTTCTTCAATGGACGCCAAGCTTAATCAACAAGTTCTCCATACAAAAGCTGCTGCTGTATAAAAGATACTGATTAGCTGCCCCAACATGAAATGGAACCATGCTCAAAACATAGGCGTTTAAGCCTAACATCAACATGCCCAGCCAATGATAAGAAGTACAGCCTGTAGAAGCAGTACGGCCTCTTGAATAATCCCCTACATGGCAGCTTAAGTTGAAGCAAACAGCAATTAAATGATCTGCTAGAATTGATCTTTCAATGGTTTGAAAACGGCTTCTCAAACCCTCAAACAATCTCTGCAGATATGCACAAATAATTCCCACGTGCCAATAATTAAAGCAATGAAAATATTCAACAATGATGATTCTTGAACAATCTAAATCTGCTTTTCAAACCCTTGAACAATCTTCTGAAATTCTTCTCCAATGAAGCTCAGATGTGACCTCCGTGTGCCACCAATTAATTGCAACCCTCAGGTGATCTTTCTCACCTATAGGAAGCACAATCAAAGAGAAGCTACGTTCTCCAAGATTGAAATTACAACAAAACCCTAGGTTTAACCTCCAAAGCCAAAGCATAAAGCCAAGTTGAGAGAAAATGATCAATAGTGAATAAATTCAATTTGCTTTTGGTGCCTTTTTATATTCTCCTTCAAAGAGGTCAATTTCCCATGTAGCTTTTAATCATTTAATATAACATACTTTATTTGCTTTTGAAGACTTTATAATCATTAAATATCCCTTTCATAATAAGGTCAATTAAATATTGAATGTTGTGCACTTTATAATAATAATTAACTATTATCAATGTTCCACGGAGTTTCGGGGACAGGGACAGGGGGGCGGTGGGGGACGCGTTTCCGGGATGGGAGACGGAGGGCCTAAATTTGGGGACATCAAGGGGATGGCGGGGGGACGGCGACGGGGGGGTGGTGTTGAAATACATATAGTACTTGAAAAATTAGTTATAAAAAGATGTATAACAATATAATTACATAACTATAGAAGCCTAAGGAATAAGTAAAGTTAACACATAAAAACAAAACTTAAAACTTAAAAGTTTAAGCACAATTGTCAATAACACATTGCAATTATATATCATTGATTCATTTCATTGTGATTGAACTAGTGAACCACTGAACATTGAAAATCAAAATGAAAATATAGACATTGGAAAATGCAACAAGAACTAAATGTTTCATAATTTGAGTTTCATAATCATGATTCATGAACCATAATTACAGACAAGTATCATTGTATCATCAATGTTCAAACTTCAAAAACTGAGTACAAGTAACAAAATAGTAAATGGCTCTAGGCTAATGGCCTGATGCCTCTAATGATCTAATCATCTCCAAGCTCCATGCCAATCTCCTCATCACTGGAACTGCTGGACTCCACATGCTCAAGCTCATCTAAACCAATACCAACCAGCCATGTCTGTGTAGGATCATCATCTATCTGTGCTGGCTCTTCTGGCTGTACATCCCATCTGGTTGCTAGACTCTCCTTGTATGTAGTTGTGTTGCGGTCAATAAGACACAAGGCACTATGTACAGCCACAAGCTTCTCTACCCTCCTAGAAGTAAGCCCGTTCCTCTTAACGGTGTGGATAAAGCTATAAGTAGACTAGTTCCTCTCAACAGCAGAAGAACTAGAAACCTGGGACAGCAAACGAATGGCTAGAGTAGTAATCAAAGATCTAGGCCTATGCATAGTCCACCACAACTTGGGGTCCTCCTCTGACATAGTCTCCAAATCTACCTTGGCCACCTCTTAATATCCCCAAAGAGTGGTAAATTTTGTCCACTCGGTACGAAGCAAGTTGGCCTCTATAGGATCATACATTTTGTCAATGGCCTTCATGAACCCTTCCTTCACCTCAACATCCTCTATAGGTGACATTTTGTCGGGAAGTGGCACATACCACTTTGGGTTCAATGCATAGGCAGCCATGTATAAGGGAGTGTTGAGTTTCTCCCATCTACGCTGAATGATTGGATAAATATGCTCGGTGTAGAATTGCATTGTGGGGTCCTTCTCTCGCACTTTAGCCTTCATTTGATCAAGCATCGAATCAATGCACTCGTATACCTCTCCAAGGGAAGGTGCATTAGAATACCCAAATCTAATAACTTTGAAGAATGAATAAATGATGTTTCTTTGACTTAGGCCATCGGTTCCACTCTATTGTCATTACCATTAGTTGCAATGGCTCTTGCAACTCAAGCATCCTCTCCAAGAGAATGAAGTATGATGCATACCAAGTCTCTAAAGGTTTCAAGAATTCCATCTTGGAGAAGGTCCTGAAAAGTGCATGTGAAGTATGGTGGTTGCAGATAAATATCTGCACATCTCTAGCATCACTCACAATTGATTTGATCCAGCTGATTTTACCCATGTCCTTAAGTGCATTATTCATTGCATGCACACAGCAAGTAGTCCACCAAATGTGTCTATAGGTTGCCTCAACCAACTTCCCTGCAGCTCTACACACATGGGCCGCATCTGTCACTACCTGCACCACATTTTGTGGCCCAACCTCCTCTATGGCATCCTTGGAATCTGGAATTGATAATGAGCATCCTTGCTATGCCTTGAACAATCAATAGCCCTAAGGAAATAAGGGCCCGCTGTAGATGTGCCCATGATGTTGATGAGTGGACGATGCCTAATGTCCGTCCACCCATCCATGACTATGTTGCATCCACTTGTGACCCAGGTTCTCTTCATCTTCTCCATCAAAATATTAATCTTCGAATAGTTTTGATCCAAGATTGTTGTCCTCAATTTAGTCTCCCCTAGTGGCACATATGATGGTCCTGCCCTTTTTACCTTTGACTTAGCTTCCTTATAATAAGGAGAGCGAGCCACATGGAATGGAATGCCATTGGCAAAGAAGAATTTGCCAATAGCATCATCTACCTCATCCTTTGCTTGTGCATTGAATAAATCTGCAAATGGTTGTGAACTTGAAGATGCCACATTACGTTTCCCCTTAGGCTCTCCTGCACCTGAACTGAATGGATTTGGTGGCCTTTGACTCTACAAAGTAGAAGTAGAAACTGCTGCAATCTGATCACCCTTATTCCTATGTGCCAGTGTAGCAATCATAGATGTTGCTTCCTCATTAGTACCCCATAATTTTAAAATTTCAGCTTTATACTTCGCATTTTTTTCCACCTTACTGCAAACATCTACACCTTTTCCTCAAATAAGAAGAAAGTGAGCATTAGTTCTAGTAATGCTCCCAAACCAATCAAGATGACAAAGGTGGCACTCCCACTTTTGATGCCCCCACGTGTCCCAAGCTGTGTCGGCATGGCATCTTAGTTGCAAATTGTTTTAATGGTGATTTTGGATCAAAGGGGCCCTTGGCATATCTTTGGAGGATTTTTGAAGGGCATTTATCTTTTCTACTCCCAATAGAACCTGCTTCAACTTGACTCTAAGTATTTGAGTCATTTTCACCCTCTTCTATTTGAAAATCTAGATCATCAGATTCATTTTCACTTCCACTTCCAATTTTTGCTTCAACCTCTTCACCCTCAACCTCATCGTCGCTTCTATTGATTGAACTCATTATGATAATGTCAAATGACGCTGCAAAAAAGATTTAAAAACAAAATCAGACCTCTATAATTTATTGCAATAGATGAAAATAAAAAAACAATATGATGTATCAAAAATTTTAAATTTTGAAATCAGATTATCAGAAATTGAAATTCTAAAAATTTCTGAATTTTTGATAATCTAATTTGAGATTTCAAAGTTTTTAACTTTTAAATTTAATTTGACAGTGTGCGTCAAAGAGATGTCATCTAATGGAATGCAATGATTGGAGGATATGCACAAAATGGATTTGCTAAAGAGGCTTTAGAAACTTTCAACCTCCAGGAAAAAATTAAAATGAAACATTGAAAATGCAACTGGCAGGTGTAAAGCCGAATTACACAACCTTTGCCTGTGAGTGTGAAGTTGTGAACTTTTTGACAGTATCTGAGTATAGAGGAATTTTGTCAAATGTTGCAACTGCCTTGGTAGACATGTATGCAAAATGCCAAAATGCCAAAAATGTGGAAGCATAGACGAGACATGTGCATTGTGAACTTTTTGACAATATGCCTCAACTTCAAGGCTCAAAGAGATGCCATCTCATGGAATGCAATGACTGCAAGATATGCAGTTGCACATAATGGATGCATTCAAAACAGTGGACTATAAAAAGCTTTAGGAACTTTCAAGCAAATGCAAATAGCAGGTGTACACTATACATTTTATGATTTTAAAAAAAAATTAAAATTAATAATAATTATTATTAATTTATTAATGTATGGGCCATGGCTCCCGTGTATGCAAAATGTGGAAGTGCGCAACTTTTGCAAACCCTGCGACCATTGCATTCCATGAGCCAACATCTCTTTGAGGCGTCCAGTCAAAAAACGTAGCCCAGCACTGCGTTGCCAGCGCTTCCACATTTTGCATACACGGGAGCCAAAACGAAGGGTGGAGGAAAAAACATAACCGGCAAAAAAAACCCATAAAACTTAGAAAAATAAAATACCTCAATCCTGAGCCGAATGCACCAGTCGAAAAACCCTGCCAACTATAAGTTTCGATCCCCAAACCCCAAACGCAAATCTCCTATGTTCAGTGTGCTTTGCGAAAGCTCCAGTCGCACGATGAAGGCTCGGTAGTCAAAACAAATGATAGTAAAAACTAAAAAATCATCAAATAAAACTTTAGGTTATAAACTTTTATATTTTTTTAACAAAACTTATTATTATTATTTTTTGAGTAGACGTTTCTCATATGGAGGAGACGTAGGTAAGTCTCCTAGGCGTTTCCCTGGCGTCTCCCTACCAGAAACGGCAGGGAAACGTCTCCCTCCAGGAGGAAATGTTTTGGAAACAGTAGGGGTACTTGGAGACGGCGAGGGGACGGCGAAGGGACATTTCCCAGGCATCTCCCCGTCTCAGGTGCGCGTGGTTTTTCAAGGGGGACGTGTCCCCATGGAACACTGATTATTATTAAAGCATTACTTTAAAAATAATTAAAACTTTATAACTCCAATAATAAACCTCATAAATCAATCCGCTTGCGCCAGGAGGTAGCCCACTGAACTCACTGCTCACTACTCACCAGGGTGCCTTACTAAAAATAGTAAGGTTGGCCTCTATCATCCGACTGACTTACTAAAAATAGTAAGTACATACAAATGAAGCCAAAAACCCCCGAATAACAAACCTCTGAACAAGCCAAGGATCTAGAGATGCCAAACACTGCAAACTGCCAACTGAGATACCAAAAATCTCCAAAACAAGGCCCTCTAATCACCATTATTAGCCTACAAAGACCCGATTATAGGCTAAACCTCCAACTCTGATGCTTGCTCAAAAAGGGGACATTACACTATCCAAGGAGTGAGAGCTGCAAGGAATCGACCGATGCCTATCATTGGGCTACAAAATCACATTTCATGCATTTTATATCCTAATGTTATAACATAACCTAATGATCTACTCGGAGGTTATCACCTTATGACAACTAGATAACTATGAGCCTATTATGCAAACATACTTAAGAATCCATCTAAAACAACAACACTCCCACTATTCTCATGCAAGCATTTACACCACTCCTTGAATGGACAACAAACAAATAAATAGTTCAAACAACAAATGTGCTTGAAGAACCTACATAATCCTTGATTACTTAATTCAAAATGTGTTACATCTCAGAGTTGGAGACAATTACATAGTAGTATATATTCATATATGTTGCAACTCAAATTACAAGAGCATTACAATGTAATGATTGATAAATAAGGACCTTCACCTATCACAGACTAAAACCAAACTCCTCTTTACAAGACCCCTTTTCTCCCAAAACTAGAACAAAACCCTTGAAATGGAAACAAAAGTTGTCTTTATAGATCAGGCATAACTAAGATGACACATCACATAAGATCTATCCCTAGGCACAAGGGCAAATAAAATTCTAGTTTTCTACGTACAATAACTTCTGTAAATGTGTGGGGCATGTCTTTTGACAGGTCGAATGATGTCTAACATGAAGGAAAAAAGGCTAGATTGCATAAGATCCCTTGAAATCGACAATTTAGGATGACTAGAAGCTTCTAAAATGACAAAAGATGTCTTGGGAAAAAATAAATAAGCATGGCCTTTGTACCAACCAACCTACAGGACCTGCAAAAGTGTTCATGACACTATCTTTGAGTATCGAACTTTGGAAATGGTAGGAGTAGTTGCAAGCATTAAAAGCAACTCCTATGTTGAAAACATGTCGTCCAAAATCTGTCATCAGAGAAGATGGTGGTTCGGCAAACTCCCATTGAAGTCGACAGTGGTTCTTAGAACTAATGAAAATGCCAAAACATAACACTTTGCTTCACTCTCTCTTTGCTCATTGGCCTTCACTACTCCCTTGTCGGCAAGAAGACAAGTTCTAAGATCCTTTGTCGAAGCCAATGGTGGTTCTTGAAACCACCTAAAAGTCTAAAACTTCGAGCTTCTTTGCTTCTTTCTATTGAAGACAAGCCTTGGACACATAAACAAAAGTTGTCAACATATGGACCGGTTTTGAGAAGCTTGTTGACATGTGATGAGGTTTTGAGAACCTTGTCAACAACCGAAAGAGGTTTTGAAACTTCTACAAGTTGCCTGTTTCTTCTGTCATCCTCTTTTTAATTCTAGGTCGTCATCTTTCTTATGTCTTTGTCTGTTGGCCCTCACAAAGAACTTCATTACTTTGTCAAAGAAACGAGAGGTTTTGCAAACCTCCATCGAAGCCAACAATGGTTCTTGAAAGCACTAGAAACTCTAAAAAAGCACTTAGCCAACACTTTTCCTTGCCCCACAGATCTTTCCTTGCTACATGTCAACAATTAGGCCTTTGTGGATAACCTACAACTGTGTCAAAACTTTGATAGGTCCTAGAAACCTCTGTCAGAGCCAATGGTGGTTCTGAAAACCATTGAAATTGTCGATTGGTCATAACTTGGCCAATTCTCATCCAATCTTCATCAAACTTGTAACTTTGGACACCCATTTGGCCCTTCTTTTAGATGTATAACTCAGAGCATCAAACACCTAGCCAATTTTTTAAAATTTGAAACTTGAATTTTTGGGCTAAAGCAACGAGGATTTTTGCATGTGCTAACATGCCCCACTTAATGATTGTCATAAGCATGTTAGCAATAAATGCACCATTCTTCACCTCCATCTCACAATCCACTACCTTCGAAAACATTGCCCTTTTAGGGGACATTACAATAACATTGATCAATGGTCAATTTTTTGCATCCTAAACAATAGGCGCACCTATCTCATCCCACGAATCTCTTATGGGCTTCAATGAATTCTCTACGAATTTCATCTTTTTTTCCAATAACATGCTAAGCACTTTCTCAAAACCCGAGCCCTTGTACCCTTTGGAGCCTAATTAATTGCCTTCATCATTTGTTAGCAATATAGTGAGAAAACAACAATGAAAGCCAATCCATTTGCACAGACATCTCACAATATGTTGATCAACAATCTCTTAAGACACAATGTGCAGTGCTATTTTCCAACAATCCCTTTCATCTGTTATGTGTAAATGTAATGTCCCCATTTTCGGGTTCTCTTTCTTTGCAGTTGGCTCTTACCTTTTGGGTGTTTGACAGCCTTATCAGAGGGGTTATTTGATGTTACCAAAGATCTTTGATGATCTAGAGGACTCAAATGACGCTTTCTGATGTTATTTATGGCTTCTAGTGTGTTCTCCAAGAATCTTTGAGAGAGTGTCTATTTATAGTAAGTCACTTGGTCAAGTCCATTTATCGGCATTCATCATCGGTATATAACTCTTGCATAGTCAATTTTTGTTTTCGATGCATTTCAACCGTTTCCGCAATTTGGATGTAATATTGAACTATATTTAATTAATTTTACTAAAGTTGTTATTTTAATTAAAATATTTTAATGCGCACCTTAATGTTATAGCTCGTTAGAACTGAGATGGAAAGCTTTAAATGTTGGGATGTTGATAAAGCGTCTTTGGGTACCGAGAATAATTAAATAATGAAATAAATCACTTTTTGGGGATATAAGGCTTATTTAATTAAGTGATTTTATATTTTGTGTATTCCAGAAAGTTCCTGAAAAAGGTTATAAAAGGGGGTTTGCGAGCTCATTTGAGATTATGCAAATTATCACTTTCTCTTTGATGAGAACCTTGTGGTTTGGGAGATTGAACTATGTTCATCTCAGCCTTCTTGAGGACGAAAACCCTCTTGGAGAAGATTAGCCTCAGAGGTTAAAGATCCTCCCTGGTTAATTCGGTGTGGCTCATTCGGAGTTACAGATTGCGTGGAAGAGAGATATGCAGGTATGAATGGAATCTATTTTGGTGATTAGTATTGAGTTTTCAGAGGTTTTTGGAGTGTGTTGGTAGTGATTGTAGGTGACTTTAAACTGGCCGTACACACCATTTGGAATTGATAAGGGCAGGAAATGTGGGTTGAATGAATGTGAGTATTAATCCAAAGAGTTTCAAACTGCAGGGCGACCATATTGCAGCTGATTTTCAGGTTTTAGGAGCAGCATATGAATTTATTAAAATGGTGTTTTATACTTAGCAAGCCGTACAGGCCATTTGGGAGTTTGGTGTGTGAGTTCAGGAAGACCATCGAATGTTTTGGGAATGTTTGTCATTATGATATGTGGCACCTCGTACCTGGGTGCAAGTTGCAGGTGATTTGGTTGGGTTTCAACACTGCATGAAAACTATATGAA
Source organism: Sequoiadendron giganteum (assembly GCA_007115665.2). Classification (NCBI taxonomy): domain Eukaryota; kingdom Viridiplantae; phylum Streptophyta; class Pinopsida; order Cupressales; family Cupressaceae; genus Sequoiadendron; species Sequoiadendron giganteum. The sequence continues at coordinate 592,423,626 of CM021105.1, forward strand.
TTTATGTGTGAATCGCTCCTGTTTTTCCAGCGATGGGTATGAGCTTAGCAAGATTAAATATTATTGCAGACCTGAATAACTATCATTACTAGTCAAATTTAAGGTAGACGGTGGTGCTGGAGTATTTCCTGTTGTTTGTGATGACTGTGAGTTTGGTATTTGATGGTAATGCTGTTAGAAGGCCACTTTCAGTTCCAGGCATGCCAGATAAGGCTGTAACAGGCCTGTCTTTGTATTTCATGGCAATGATCTTGCTGAGTGTGTTTAAGTGTTGTTGGGTGTGTGTAAGGAGTTTGAGGGCGGTTGTAGTGGCATTTTGGAAGAGTTTGATACCAAGAAAGCGTCCAAACAGTCTTAGGTAAGGACTGAAAATTGATTACAGATCTTTTACTGCTTCAATTTGGCATGATCAAACTGATATAGACTGCTGAGCATTAGTTTTAACTTTTCACCATAAAGAGATTGAGGCATATTGGAGCTCTTGACTTGTGGGAGGGCAGTCCATTGGTGTCCATTGATTTAAGGCCAACTGTCATAGCTTACAGCCACTGTAGTGTTACATGGTTGCAGATTACAGTCCTCAACAGCATTGTTCAGAGTCTTCCTTATGAGCTGGGTGGAAATTGGTTTCACTTACAACATGTCATGAGTGTAAGGAGTCTTCACGTGCTATGTCTGATGGTGTTTGGTGATGCTGAAGTTAAATGAGCCCTGTTATCACCTTCACAGTCTGCAACACTCTGATGGTTATGTTTAGAGGTACTTATTCACCATGTTTCATACGTGGTTATTTCATGTAATGAGGGTTGTATAATGAGTATGATCATCTGATGTTTCATGAGCAATCTAATGCTACTCTATATGCCAAAACATCAAAGGTTATGTTAGCATGTTATTCATTTGACAATCATAACAGAACTGTGACAGTGTTGTTAATCTTGGTTTATTACTTGTTGAAATTTATTGTGGAACTTAATTAGACAACAAACTTTCAAAGAAAAAATTAAGGGTATCTATTACAGTAAAGGCTGTGAGTTGTTCTTTAGGTGTGGTAAAAAATGGGCGGCTCTCTACAAGTTGAAGATTAGACAGCAGTGCAAGGGGCCTCATTCCTCAAGACCCTTTCTTTGACAAAAGATTAATTAATTTGCAACCTGCTATTTGATCTACTTTTTCTTGTTCACTAATATATGCTATGATTTAATCTTGTGAGATGGGTACATTATTTTTTCTTGGGCAAACTTTGATACCCAATCCAAGGAAGTGGCACAAATGGGCATTCACCCAACTATATGAGCTTGAATATCTAATACCACACCCATTGAAAATCCAAATATAAACCCCACCATCTAGAAGTCGCTATACCATATCAACGTATTTCCAAAGGGGAGAATTTGGATCTCTTTTGAAGCAAGGTCAGCCCATGGAGCTAGAACTAGTCGCCATTGTAATTCCTACGGCAACAAGTTCAATAAGCAACACATTCGAAACAAATGAAAACAAATATATATATATATATATATATACAATTTAACTTATTTTAAAAAATTAAGCATGTACCATAGATTCATAGAAGAGTGAAAACAAAATAAAAGAGTTCATTTGTAAGAAAATGAAGAAACAAAAAAACCAAAAACTTTAAAAAAACCTCTCTCTTTTACAAATATCTTCTTCTATGATCTCCTTGGCAACGAAAGGGCTCTTGCACATGTGTAAGAATAGCAAGCCAACCACTTTGGAACCTTCACTGATCAATCTTCAACTCTATTTGTGCAATGGCACGCAAGAATGAAATTTTGGCAAAGATGAATGATATTTTTGTTTTGCATTCACAATGAGGGAAATCACTTTGTTTTTGTCTTTAAAATGTCTTGGAATCCACATTTTAGGGTTAAGGATGTTTTTGGGCATATAGTCAAAGTCAAATGCTAAATAGAAAGAAAATTCCAAAAAAGCAATAGGGTTCGTCCCAAACAAATCCATATGGCTTTAACAAGGCCCTAGATAGACCCCCCTACATTCCAAAATTTGATCCATATCCGAGACAAACTGGACCTGAATCGGCAGGCCTAGGGGACTGAACTGGTAACTCAGTCATTGTCCCTCCACCATTCCCAAATTTGGGTTAATGGTCTCCCCTATCCCTAGTGTCCATCATCCCCAAAACTTTATGGAACTATGATTATCAAAACCTGAAGTGCAAAATTGCAAATACAATAACATCAAAATATTCAAACTTGGTGTACCTTAAATACATCATTACAAATAAGGCCATAATGCAGATAAAATATGTGATGCAGAATTATCCAAAAGTAGTATTAGCTACTGATACATATGAAAGTTTAGTCAAAAAGTGGATGTCACAATCTATTAGACAATGAGAAAAAGCAATATAACACACCAGATTACTTTCTGCAACTAGCGCCTCGATGTTTTGCTGGTTTAGTTCTTCAGGTCGAAGACGTTCAGCATCTTGAATCTTTTCTGCACAAAGCCAGTCATTTAATAATGATTTGGGTCAAAAGACCTTATGTTGGCGAACAGCTATCTACAATCAAAGAAAAACTTCAAGGGCATGGTTAGAGAGGATTGTAAAAAATTCTTGATCAAGAAATTCAAATTCATTTGAAAAGGAAAAAGAGGGTTTCAGACATCTAGCTCCATGAGATTATAGCATATGCTTCCTATTGTTTAATGCATCTTAAATTAGGTCTGCCAATACCAAATTTAAGCATTAAAGTTAACCAGTAAAGACCAATGACTACTACAAATCTCCATTGAAACAAAAAATATTATATCATACAAGTAATGCATATTAATTTCCTGTCATCAATGAAAGTTTTCAAAGCAATGTCTATTACAGTAAAGATTTGGAACTATTTTTGTTAAAATATCAATTGTTTTTTTCACTTTTCTTTTGGGTTTATATTAAATTCTCTTATATATAGCAAGATGCCAAGTACACAAAATATATATAAAGTTTTAAGTACAAAATACAAAGAATATAATTCATATAACCATAAATCTACATAAAATCATCTTTACTATCAGAATTGAGTGTCAAAAAATCAATTTATCAAGAGAGGCCTAAAGGACCATCAATCTTATTCTACTTTTTTGGGTCATCTTTTCAGCCTTTGGAAATCCATCATTTGCCTGCTAAGCATCCATCTTGTCTTAATCCAATTCACTTTTGTGTTGTACATATCAATTCTTCTACTCTAATGCATATGTCCTATCCTTCTTTCATATCTAAAATCAAACTTGTTTTAGAGGCAGGATCTGCTTATTCCCCAACATTTAAAGTTCTACATATATTTGACGTTTTTCAAAGGTCAGCATCCAATTCTTCCTTTTCCTTCTATATATCCTCATTTATGTTGGGAAATTAAATGTTAGTGTTCACATAAGTTAATAATGTGAGTTGTTATCACAACTCACATAACTATTACGGATGTGAGAAGAGTTATTTGTTAGAGTTTGTTAGTGGCAGGAGTGTCTATTTGTAATTAAGTTGTTAAAACAACTCAATATATTTAGGGATGTCATTTATGTTGTTTCCTAAATAATAGGATTTAAGAATCCTATAAATATGTAAAGTGTATTGAAGGAAAACATGAGACGACTATATTGTTATTGAGCGCAAAATTTTCTGCCTCTACCATATTTTCTAATATGGTATCAGAGCCAACACGAATAAGGGGAATAAAAATACTCTTGATGCCTTTTCTATCGTGAGCATTCCTTTGTGATCTGCATTTATTGTTTGGAGATTTTTTTTCAATATGGTAGCCTCAAATCAATCCTGATATTGTGACCACGAAGTTTGTGGGATTGTTTTGTTCTCTCTCTGAACATCCCAAACTATTGACCAAGACAAGCAATCTACATGAAATGTGAGAGGAGAAGCAGAGGACAAGAAATTTACAGTCATCGTTCTTCTTCAAATTTACAATCGTTCTATGGCTCACATGATCATCTGATATCGACATCTCTATTTTTCTGCGTGAGTGGCTTGGTAAATATATCGGTCTGCTCATTTCTGGGTTCAAAGTCTTTTGAAGACTGCATATTGATCTCAGAACATCCGTTTTTTTATTTTTGGTTGGTGATTGGTGGTTTCAAGGCCAGCAATTGTTGCACAAAGATTCTTTGAAAGGTGCGTGGAGACTCAAATGCAACAGGACTGGCAGATAATAGGAGCAGCGTGATGAGATCTTCTTGCGAATCGATCACTTGTAGCAGCTACCCAATGTTTACTAGAGGCTCGTGTTCTATGTGTGGGGGCATATTCACTCGAACAAGACTATTCCTATTCATTGGCCACCTCATATATCGGGTTGCTTGATTTTCTTAGATGTGACAAATTTCTTCTTATCCAATGGTCACTTGGCCTCTAGTTCAAGCAAATGGTAGTCTCAAATGGAATCACACGGAAAACTGCCTCACAAGGCCAACTGCAGATCAAGCATTTTGTTGTGCTGTGTGGTGTGGATTGGTGAAATGCTGGTACCCGACATTCCTTGTAAGAAGATTCACATCAGGGGGGAGGATAGATTCTTTCCTCGCAACTAATGTAATTCAAACCTAATGGAGGACGGAGGCAACAAAGGAAGGAGGTAAATAACCTCTCGTTAGTCACCAACGACGAGGCCGCACACATGATATGGTGACAAATAAATATGCAGTGTTTTTTTTTTTTTTTTCCAGCTTTTCAATGTGGTGTGTGAATGCTGGATAAATGATCGTATTGGAGAGCAAATGACTGCAGAGGTCCTTTGACTGCGGTGTTCCTCTGACTGTCGTACTTCGTTAGAAGATGATCGGTCAGTGAATACGTTCATTGGCAATGGTGGTCATGTGCAGCAAGATCCAGATAGTAACATGCACCTTGATATGATTCACTTTTTAGTGTTCCTAGTTATGTGAATAAGTGGAAATTTCACATTGTGGGGGGGAATAATAACCAATGTTCCATTCCCATTTCATGCCAAAATGACTAAAGTCAAGGGTAGCTTCCAGTGGCAGTGGCAGTTGTCAATGTTGTTCGAGATCGAGTGGTAGCGATCAATAACACTGACTATAATTAAGAACATTGTGTTCTTATGCAATGTAATGCAAAACATTTTCTAGTATAGGTCTTTTAGCTTTGTGTGGATTTCTTCCCTGATGTACAAGCATAGTGACGAACAAAAGTACCAATGTAATGCAGTTCATGGATCTTGAAAGGGTTTGTGGGAGGATCCAGAAAACCACAAGAGATGAACAGATGACTGGGTTCCTGTTCATGTCCAGGTTTGTGGTAAGCTTGTGTGAAAACCATGAAAGGTTGATGGGAAGTGCCTTTCATTTTGAATCAAGATCATGACCCACAAGAGTTGGGTTTACTGCAAATGAAGGGTGTGAGTTCTTACCATGTTCACACTAAGGGGGGGAATGTTGGGAAATTAAATGTTAGTGTTCACATAAGTTAATAATGTGAGTTGTTATCACAACTCACAAAACTATTACGGATGTGAGAAGAGTTATTTAGAGTTTGTTAGTGGCAGGAGTGTCTATTTGTAATTAAGTTGTTAAAACAACTCAATATATTTAGGGATGTCATTTATGTTGTTTTCTAAATAATAGGATTTAAGAATCCTATAAATATGTAAACTGTATTGAAGAAAAACATGAGAGGACTATATTGCTATGCTCCACGGGGTTTCGGGGACGGCAAGTACCCGGTACGTCGGGACGAGTTTCTGGTATGGGGGTACTTTTGGGTCATTTTTTAGGGGACGGCAGGGGACGGCTGATAAAAAAATAGGAAAATTTTTTAAAATATAGAGAAATTTCAAATGTTCATAGCATAACATTGATAAAGCATTCATTCTAGGCATTGTATATGCTTATTATATATCATTAGACTTGAATTGAGATTTCACATGAGAATCGACAAACAAATTAACAGAATTCAAATGCTTTTCATTATCAATGTGCATACATATCATATAAGAGTCTGATAATTATAACCAAAATGCCCAAAGGCTCCAAGTCTCAACTATGAAATGACACCCTAAGCTCCTCTCCAACCTGCTGTTTTCTCCTTCACTCAGCTGCTCCTCTTTTGCTTTCCTTCACTTCACAATGGAAAAGTAAAAATGAGTTACTTTTTTTTCATTTTGGAGTTTAAATGTCACTTACATTAGGTCAAGTGTGATGGGGCGTCCCTTGTGGGCCCACCCATAGCTTTATTTTTATAAAAAAACTCTTACTTTTTAAAAAAAAAGCTTTTTTTTTTTGGCTGGGCCGTAGGGTACTGCTAGAAGTACCCGGTACAGTCAGGGTACGGCCAGGCAGTACCGGGTACTTCTAGCAGTACCCAAGTCCCCTAAAAGTACCCTAAAAGTACCCAAGTCCCCTTTTTTTGGGAAACCGTCCCCTAGAAGTACCGGGTACTTGGAGGGCAAAAGGGTACTACTAGGGTACGTTTCCTAGCAGTACCCGCGTCCCCGTTTCGTACCCGGTACGGGGAACGGGTAAAAACCATAGGGGACGCGTCCCCGTGGAGCATAGCTATATTGTTATTGAGTGCAAAATTTTCTGCCTCTACTATATTTTCTAATAATTTAAAATCTTACAACAATTTTCTTGAAAAAGCTCCTCCCTTCCATTCATAAATATTTTATCCTCAATTTTAATTATAATTTAGTACTGATCCTTTTTGTGTGTTCTGAATTTTATTATAAATTTAACAAACCTTTTGAATTGATTAGATGTGGCAAAAGAATTTTCAAGAAAATAATTTCTTGATTTTGATGTGAAAAATTATCCTGTTTCAGCCTTCATCTGATTACCTTATCCTTGGCCAATAGAACCTGCAGGTTCTACATGGAAGAGGGTAGATGTCTATATTGAAACTCTGTGCCTTACTCCTAAAACTATTCCAGAGATCCTATATTCAGTGTTACAAGCAGAGATTTTTCTGAATATAAAAGGCCATCTTTCCCTCATATTTTAAGTTTGAATATTGGACATGCTTGCAAATCTATCTCTAATTTAAAGTCAGATAAACCTTTCTCCCACCATTCCAATGATATTAACAAGGTCACCCAAACAAATGATCAAAATGGAATAATATAGGACTACAACCTACATCCTAATGCTTCATAAAAAATACAACCCTACTAGGGAAGTAGGGTTCTTAACCTCTCCCTCTCCTAATAATAAGGAATTGTTACCAATTTTTACTTATCCATTTGTTATTTTTTTTCTGCCATGAATTTGCATCGCTAGAGCATTTTATACGAGTAATAGTACTTTTTTTTTCCTCAAATACAATTACTTTGAAAGAAAAACATTGCAGTCAGACCACAATGCCCAGTGAAAGGCAGCTTGGGAATTGCAACTCCCCACATAAGCAACCAACTTGTAACAGCAGCTAGGAAGTACAGTAATTCAGAAACTACGACATAGAATCACAGTGAAGCAATTTCAAATGTCAACTTCACCTCATAGAGGCATACAGTCCATAAACTTGTGACCTTTACAAGACTCGGAAAAATCATGGAGACCAGCATGAATGACTTTCACTTCTCAGAACCCCGTCACTTTTCCTATTTTCAGTACACAGCATACTCTACCCACGTTCCCTCTACCATGTAGACCTTGTTTTATTTTTTTATAAGAGACAATTGCCCAAATTGGACTCTAGCACCCAGCGGTTGATGCTGCTAGTAGCGCCCGCACAGCACTGATAACAGCCTGCCACCAGCATGTGCAGGGACAGGTAGGAATTACGCCTCCCAATAATGGCAACCACAAGTCAAAGATATTACATTGTCTACAAAGGGGTAACGTAACTACCATTCCAAAGGATATCATGAAGTGTGGACCCCAGCAGAATAATCAAAGATAACCGACCAGCAGTAACTATTTTCAGTGTCATTGTTTTCACATCCAGCGGGGAATTATACCAAATTAGGGAACCTTAGGAGGGCCCCAACAGGAAATCAATGATCAGAAAAGAAAATTTTAAACAACCAAAGATAGGTGCAGAGGGTCCCCCCCAACCCCCTCAATGCCATGCAGTCCTTAAGGAATTGATTTTGAGGATCACGTCAAGACAAATGGGAGCATGGGGTCCAATGACATCTACAGTCAAGAACTGTCATGACCCTCCTTTCCTCTTTATGTAATCAAAACTTTATAAAAAAATATTGTTATCAATTATCTATATTTCTTTATCTAATAATATACAATTATTCTAATTAAAAAAAAACAAATATCTCCCTACATCAGAAATAAATAATTAATAAATATTTATGTAATCTGGTCCGATTAAGAACAATTATATTGGCTAATCGAGTAGCATTTGCAAATGATAATATGTTATTATAAATAAATGAATTATTTTTCTGAATCGTCTCTCCTTAGCCGTGCCCCTAGGATCAACGCTTGTGCTTCTGGAAAATATGTCTCTCTTTCTCGCGGGTAAATACTCCTTGGTGCGTTTGATGGAGGGATGGGTGTTGGAAAGGCTGGATGCGAACAGCTTCTATTCCAGATCGAAAGGAGAGACAAATCAATTCGGCCCTGTAATTCCATACGGAAGAAACATGCTACGGGCTGCAAATCGGGTATGTTCTGTCATACATACATATGAACTGGCTTCATGTGAATAGCTGTAGTATTGATGATGGAAGAGATTGTAATAGAGATACATATATAAATAATGATTAAGATCTGTTCACCTCTATCAAATTATTATTCTTTCTTAATCCGTTCATTAGTGAGGAGAGATGGAAATGCATGATAGATAGCAGATACTAGGGTCCCTTCGAAGTAGACCATCTTCAGAGGATGACTGCGGTCTGCCTTGGAGGCCAAGGGGGTTGTTTAGCCGCTCTTGGGCTGAGAAGGGAGTGCTCTAAGGGCATCCTAGTGCGTGAACCTCTCTTGCCTCGCCTATGAATTCAAGGATTAAAGGATAATAACTTGGTAGTGGGTGGTGACTGTTTGTTGCTTAAGAATTACGAATTGAGTGCATGGTTATATGTATTGTGCGAGAAACAATAGATTAATAAGAAAGGCTGCATTGATCTTTATTGTATTCAAGTTAATGTTTTTCCATTCACTATTCTTATTTCATAGAGCTGCAGAGCATATTTGTGTTGCTAGGATAGATAAACTCTAAGTAACCCAATTGAGGGTCATTACGTATATGATTGGGATTCCTTGATTATTCAGATGTTGGTGGATCTCGAGTAAAGTTGTCCTGATTTAATAAGGAAGATCTCAGACATGAACTGAGATTGATACTAATTATAAGTTCTTGACGTGATTGTTGAAATTCCTAAACATCTATCTGCCAATCGGAGTAGGGTCTATTACAAGAACAGCTAGGAAAGACCACATCTAGCTATAGACAGGAAAATTTGAATAGCAATAGAGCCTGTAATAGACAAAATATCAGAAAGAAAGAAAAAATTGGATAGAATAGAATTTTTCTAAGTTAACAGTTCAGGTTCGGTTTTGGGTTCGAGTTCAGGTTCAAGTTTGAAGGTTCACTTCGTGGGTTTGGGCAAAATTTTTTTGGGGGTTGGGTTCGTTAATACAAAAACATATACAAATCAAAAATATATACATATTTGCAGCTGTAATTAAGTTCAAAATTCACCACCATATTAATAGTCAAATAACATAGCAAAACTACACCACCACTTTCATAGTCAAATAATAAAATATTAGTGATACTCAAATGTCATGATATAAATTAAAGTTCAAACATAATAATATCAAGTGTTTACAATCAGCCATCATTGATCAATCATATGGGTCATCAAAAATATTATCATCAGCATCCATATTAGACGCTACATGTTGTGGTAAATTAGAAGAACCACAAATAGCGTCATTGGCACTCGCACAAGCACTACCACTAGCACTGATACTAGCACTCTCATGCTCACTAGCTGCCTCAAGCTCATAGTCATCATCAATATCAAGTGCAACTAAAAGGCTTGTGGAAGCATCCAAGTCAAGACGCTATGGCTCAATATCCCACTTCCTTGTGTCTCATTCTTTGTAGGAACTTTATTTGTGTGTAATGAGGCGGAAGTTTGAATGCACATACACCAAGTCCTCTACCTTTTTTGAATGTAGTCTATTTTGCTTTATTGAGTGGATGAAGGAGTATATGCTCCAATTCCTCTCAAAAGAAGAACTAGCAACCTATTAAGACCAAATTAAATAGTTAAGAGTTACAAAATTTAACTAATTAAAATTAAAATTACAAAATATAAAACTTAAATTTAAAAGATAAAAGATTTTGACTATAAAACTTATTGGGATAAAACTTTTATTGCAAGAGGTTGGAGATGCGTGTATTCTTGGCCATGGAAGTACCACCAACTATGAGCATCCACCTTGTACTTGTCTCGAAGAGCATCAAGACCACAATCATTGGAGCATGCAAAACCCATGAACTTAGCCCTCACTAGATCACGTTGGTCACGATCAGTGAAGAGTCTATGAAGTGTCGCCTTGTACCCTTGAGCCACTTCAGCATCTCTATATGGGGCAACTCTTGATGTCACAAAAAGTAGCTCAACACTATAGTATTTGGGACTCAATGCAAAAGCAAGAAGATGCAAAAGAGTGGTCATTTTGTTCCATCTCTCTACAATGATTTGATGTAGTTCTTTGAAGAAATTTTCTTCAGGATCTTCCTCTTTTGCATTGATGATGGTTTTCATCTTTTCAATAATTGAGTTGATGCCAACATATATTTCACTGAAACAAGGTCTATCCATGTCAGTATAATGGACAATGCTCAATATGGGTTCAATGAAACTTAAGAGAAAATCAACATGATCCCACCAACTATCATCTAGGATCATTTGCTTAACCTCGGTTGCCCTCTCAGTGCTAGATTGCCTCTATATGAACCAGCTAGGGTTGATGACCATATTAGAGAGCGTCTCACAAACCTTCACAAGTCATCTCAACACAATTGTGTTGGAGGCAAAATGGGCCTCAGCAACCTATTTAAAAATCAAAATAAAATAAAATTTTAGTTTACAAAAATTAAATTTAAAATTTAAAATATTACTAAAGCGAAACATGTTTATTATTTAACTTACCTTCAACAACTCCAATTTCGAGAAGGATCTAAATATGCCTTGTGACATATGGTGGTTGGTGACGAACATTTGGATGTCTTTGGCCTCAACATACACTTGTTTGATCCACTCAATTTTGGTTCCAATTTTTTGTAGCATTAGGTTGAGGGAGTGGATAGCACAAGGTATCCAAAAAATTTGTGAATACCTCTCCTCAACCAATAACCAAGCAGCCCTACAATTTTTTGCATTGTCAGTTACAACTTGCACAACATTTTCATGGCCCACTTCTTCAATAGCTTGACAAACGATGTGTAGCAATAAATGCACCATCCTTCACCTCTCCTTCACAATTCACTACTCTCAAAAACATTGCCCCTTTAGGGGGCATTGCAATAATATTGATCAATGGGTGATTTTTTGCACTTTTCCATCCATCAAGAATGATGTTCACCCCTGTTTCGAATCCCTTATGGGCTTCAAAGAGCCCTCTACATATTCCACCTCTTTATCTAATAAGGCACAATGCACATTCTCAAAACCTGGGCCCTTATACCCCTTGGGAGCCTCATTAATAGATTTCACCATTTTTTGCCAATATGGTGAGCGAACAACATTGAATGCCAATTCATTGGCATAGACACATCTCACTATGTCTTGATTGACAATCTCTCTAATCTCATTCTAAAATGAAGTTTCCAACTGCCCCTTTGATCTTTTATTTGTAGACGGCACGGTTTGCTCTTGAGGTACGAACATAAGATGGATGGCTCTCTGTAGGTGGAAAATGAGAAGGCGATGTGGGGGGCTTCATCCCTCGAGATCATTTCTTTATCAAAGGATGACTTGATTTATTACGGCTTGCTTCTTGGTCTGCACTTTCTTTCTCATCAATATATACCAATATTTGGGCTTCTGGAATGCCCTTTTGTCTACACCTGGACAAGCTTTGATGCCTGTTCCAAGGATCTTGCACATGTGCCCTTTCACTTGACTGTATGAGCTTGAATATTTAACATTGCAATGACTACAAATCCAAACATATCCTCCACCACCTGGAAGTTTTTGAACCATTTCAACATATTTCCAAAAGGGAGAGTTTGGGTCTGTTTTGAAAAGAGATTGGTTTGAGGAGCTAGAACCGGTTGCCATTGTAATACCTAAGGCACAACACATTCCATTTATTCAAAATTTCAAAGTATTGAAACTAAATAACTTAATTCATTTCAACAAATTGAACATGTGTTATAGACACCTAGAAGAATGAAAACAAAACAAAAGAGTTCATTTCTAAAAAAAATGTTAAAAAAAACCTACCTCTTTTGAAGAAATCTTCCTCTACGATCTTCTTGGCAACGAACGAACACTTGCAAGTGCTTAGGAATAGCACAACAACCAACTTCAAACAATTAACGATCAATCAACTCTATTCGTGCTTGTGCAAGCCAAAAAAAAAGTTCAGCAATGGAGGCAAAAAATCTTGTTTTTCATTCACAAATTGATAAATGAGCATTTTTTTGCCTATTTGATGTGTTAGGAGGCATGAATTAGGGTTGGAGGAGTATTTTAATGTTTAAAAGCCACAAAACAAGTCAAAAAAAAATTAAAATGGCAAAAAGTCAAAGCAAAACATGGACTGGTCATGATTTATCCCAAGTTCAAACTGGGTTCGTCACGCGTCTGGCAAGACCGGACCCACAAACTATGATCTAGACCCTGTCAAAACCCATAATCTGTGGGCCGGACCCAAGCCGGACCGAACCCGGACCTGCACTCTGCCAACAACAAACAAGTGATGTAGGAATTTTTGGTTGTGCAGAATTGTGAGTGTAGACACCTAAAATTGACCACATCCTAACAACACATTTAATAAAACCACTTTCACCACTTTTGACCAAACTCTTATGCTTAGCCTCTCACATAAACAATGCAAAGCATTCCTACAACACTCATACCCCTCTTTGCCAATTAATAGATAAATTATATTAATTGGATTTAGCCTCTAATATTCTCTCCATCATTGAATTAATTAAATAAATCATATTTATTTAATTAAACTAATTTCTTAAATCCCTCTCCACTAATTAATTAAATAATCTTAATTTTGCGATTAATTAGCCTAAAGCCCCAAATCCTAATCTAATGCTCCACTAATAGGACAATCATGTCCCATTCACAATTAAAAATTAAAATAAATACAAGTCATCAATCCAAAATGGAGTCAATCTTAAATCCTAGCCATCAAATCAATTGAACAAATCCTAGCCACACATTTCCAGGTACCTTTTATCCAAACCTAAACTAACTTTTAACCCCAACCATTCACCTAATCAAGTCAATCTTAGCCCTCCATTCACTAGCTACCATCATTTACTTCTCCTCCCTCTCAAATTCAAAATTATTATCATGTAATCCTAGCCATCCATTTTAAATCAATCTTGACCCTCTATTTGTCCTCATCAAATCTATAAATCTCTCATCCCTCAAGCCATTTCCAAGAATAGGAATTGGATGCAAGACAAGGTTATGTTGTTAGATTGAGCGACCACATTCCCTCTCAACCACAATCAACCATCTTGAGTGCATAACTTGGTCAACAAGGTTTGTTTGGTGAGAAGTTTGTTCCCTTCTTGTCGTTTGTTTTCAATTCTTTGCTCGATTGAAAGCGTAGCTAGGTGTAGAATAGTTATATTGTTTTATGCATTGGTTTCCATTGTATTGCTCTATATTTTGGTGCGCAATGAGAACCATGATTGCTCCTACATCAGACATGCTAGGTAAGTGAAATTGTAGTGGCTTGACTAATTTGTTTCTTGCAATTTTAACAAAATGTTTGACAAAATAGCCAATGTTGAAAATTGACATGAAATTTTCTATTCACTAGTTTCTGTCAAAATAGTAATTGCAGCATATTCTTGATGAAACATACTTATACTGAGAGGGGGGGTGAATCTATATAGATCAAAACTTTACTTCTTCTCAACTTGATAGGGCATAGCAATATTACTTCAAGCCCTTATTATTCATAGCAGTATCATTCATGCAAGGTGTAGCAATTAAGAGCATGCACAAGAGACACAATTTTAAGTGGAAACCCTCATGGAAAAAAACCACGGCAAAATCTTGCTTGTATAAATCTTCTTACAACATTTGTAGGCACCAACCCACTGGAGACTAGAATCCCCACCACTAAGCACCAACTCAGCAAGAGGCTCCAACCTCACAATCTCCTCAAGTAGGAGGCTTCAACTTCCAAAAGAATAATATGATAATTTAACTCGCAACTTCTTAGATTTGTTCTAACACCTTCTTACAAACTGCCAAACTTCCTCTCTTAAATCTGTAACAATGTCTTCATAAAATCTGCAATAATGTCTTCATAAAATCTGCTCATAAACTGCCATGATCTTGCTTTTGTTTCTTCTTTTTCTCCTCACCAAATCTCTGCTATACATCTGCTCACATATGTCTCATAAATCTGCTCAAATAGCTTTTTGTTTCTGCTCTTCATATGAAAAATGTTCCTTGAATTAACTGCCTTTAAACCCTCACAACCTTATATTTATACATACCTTCGTGACTCTTCACCCAAGAGGGGTGACTCTCCAAAGGGGGTTGACTGAGCATTAATCAATAATAATTTTTATTTTATTTTAAATTTCATTGCCCAAGGTGGGCACACTCTTTTAGGGGGTCGTCCCACTTTGGGAGGCCCTCAAAAAATACAAAATTATTTTATTTTATTTTATTTTAATGTCCCCAAATGGAGCGGCTCCAAGAGGGGGTCGTCCAACTTATTTTTATTTTATTTTGTAACTTGAAAACCTCCAACGGATGCATAACATGAGTCGGCCCATGTGCAATATGTCTTCCAATCCTTCGACATCAATGACAACATTTTTCCAACAATTCTAATTTAACTTCCACTCAATAAAATCAACAATGTTGGTATAGATAAAGTGAACCCAAGCTGAATATCACGTGAGCATTATAGAGACAACAATAGTACCCAATCAATATGACAATATTGTTATTTGAAACTACAGTTACATGCTGTCAAAATTTAAGAACAATACCTTGAATACACCGATCAACATTGGCAATTGAAGATGAATTTATGACAAACAAGAATACATCAAAATATATATTCAACAATGAATTTATGTTGTAGAAATTTTGGACCCTTCCAAGAGTAGTGCTCCATTCATTATAACGTCACGTCCAATTGAAGCCTTCCCTTATCATGGCACGACTGGTAAAAGATCCTCAATCTGCACCCACAAGTCTCACACTCTACCTGGAATCCTTTGCTTAAAGCTCAACTAGCAATATCTTATACTACATGTCTCTACACCCACATGACTCCTATAATGTTGGCAATTACCTTTTACTTTCTACAAACTTCTTTAGTATGGCAGCTGGGGAGAATAAACTCGCACAACTCCCAAATACAAAGCTGCAATACCCTTTTTGTTTCACCTTTTGCCTCAATGCTGGGCAGCCATAATTATTACACTCCCATCAGCATTATAACTCTTTTCACCTTTATTTGGAAAAGAGGGGATGGTAGGATTGATAGCAAAATAAAATTAAAACTTTACTCCTTAACTCAATATAGCAATATTACTTCACACCTTAAATATCCTTAGCAATAATATTCATGCAAGATGTAACAATTTGAGAACATGCAAAAGAGAGACGCACAATTTTACAAGGAAACCCTTATGGGAGAAAACCATGGCAAAATCTTGCTTGTATTAATCTTCTTACAAAAATTTGTAGGTGACCACAGAAGACTTCGATCCCCTCCACTGAGCACCAACTCAGAAAGAGATTCCAATCTCTTTAACACGAGGCTCCAACCTCATGATCTCCCAAATAGGAGGCTCCAACCTCCACAAGAATTATATGAATAATTTCGATTTGCCACTCCTCAGATCTGCCCCAATGCCTTCTCGCAAATCTACAATATAGTCTTCAAAATGTCAACAATAATGTCTTCTCAAGATTGGCAATAATGTCTTCACGAATTTGGCAACAATGTTGTCTTCAATCTGCAATAAAATCTTCATAAGATCTGCTAAATAGAACCTTGTAGATCTGCTTGAATAACCTTTTATTTCTGCTCTTCATACAAAGATATTTCTTGGAAAAATTGACTGCCATAAACCCTCTCACAACCTCCTATTTATACTTGCCTAACATGCCTCTTCACCCAAGAAGGGTGACTCTTCAAGAGGGTCAGCCCACACCAAAAAAGAAAAATTCATTTATTTTATTTGCCTCCCAAAATTTGGGTGCACCTTCCTAGAGGGAGTCAGCCCACTTTAAAAATTAAAATTAATTTATTTTGAATTTTACGAATCCCTAATTTTGGGGCGGTTCCAAGGGGGGGTTGGCCTCATAAATGAAAAACACTTAGTTTTGTTTTTATTTAATTTTATTTGGGGCCGCTATAAACACCAAGACACCTTTGACATCAATGAACATTTTTCCAACAAATAAACTCCCACAACTTCCAAATACAAAGTTCCAATACCTCTTTTGTTTCACCTTTTGCCTCAATGCTAGGCGGTCAGAATTATTACACTCCCATCAGCATTATAACTCTTTCACCATTATTTGGAAAAGAGAGACCAACTAAATAAAATAACTCACAAATTTTTTTTTGCCTGCAAACTTAATAAATTTGTTACCTGCAAACTCCCTAAACCAATAAGAGTATGGCAATGAGATGAATATCTCCACTTCTTAGTTTCAGCACAATTGTGAATCCTATGTGAATTCACCACTGCATTTTCTAGGAAGAAATCCTCCTTCGAAACCAATTTTCCCTTAGGGTTTTCATCCTAGGGTTTCAAGTTGAACAAAATGTCCAAACTTCACAATAAAAAATAAATTTTACAAAAGATATGTATTTCTCCTTGCTATTCCCTTTTTATATCTTCCTTTCAAACTTTCGAGAAAATATATTTCATTTCCCCTAAAGTGACCTTTTTAGTTATTAATTTACTTTTGGACCCTGAAATAAGTCACTTTATAATTAAAAGTTCAACTTTATAAAAATAAATAATTAATATAAGTTGCTTGTAAAAATAATAATGTAATACAATTTGATTAATTAAATATTCCCTTGGGGCAAGGACCCTAGCTCGGTTGGCTAAACCTTTCCTGTTGCAGGAGATTGGTCACAAGGTCTAGTCTCCCCCACCCCCGTGGTATCGGAGGGCGTGTCGCGCCAACACCGCCAATCACTGTAAAAATTTTACCAAGCGCATTGTAGTTTATAGGGGGTCGTGCTACCCGATTCCTGCAGTCTAAAAAAAAAAATATTCCCTTACCAAAAATTCCAGCTAGCCTACAAGAATTAAATAGGCTAAGGGTCTTCATCAAACACTCACTCCTGAGAAGGGAACATTACAAAGATGTTCATAAGTTTGAGGTTCATGAACATTTTGTGAACCTTGAAATTAAGATCCCATGATTCCTTCAAACCTAGAGTGTCTCCTAGTCAATTTTCATCCCCCTCTCTATTAGACATTCACTTCTATCTCATCCCACTCTAAATCTTCATTCATTGCCATACTTGATTGTACCTTATAGTAAAAGCATAAATCTGCCTTGTTGAATATTGGCAGCATATCTATTCCTTTGGGGGGTTTTGCCTCATAGTCTTCACCTATGAGCTTCTTCAAGACCTTACAAGGTCCCAACATTATCTTCTCCTTTCTTTCATGACCTTCAAGATTCTTCTTCAAATCTTCTTTCACCTCTCGGGCTGATCTTTGTGCATCTCCACTAGGAGCCACCTCCTTGAAAGGATGTTCAACATGTGTTTCAACAAATTTTCCACCTTCTAAGAGACTTCATTCATCTTAACCATTGTTCCATCTCCTTGGACCTTGCCTAAAATAAATTTTCTAAGTTCAAACATATTTTTGTACTAATATCTACCTCTCCATTTTCCTTTAATGGACTCAAAGTAAACTTTCACCCATCCTTCATAATGGCATAAGTAATCTTCCTTCCATCATATACAACTTATCGATCAAAGTGTCATGGTCTTCCCAACAAAACATGCCATGCATCTATAAGCATAACATTGCACATGATCTCATTTTTATAAGCACCAATCTGAAAATTCACCAAACATTGTTCACTTACCATGAGTTGATGCTCCTTCTACAACCATGAGACTTTGTATGAATTTGGATGATTGATCCTCTTTAGCTCAGGCTTTTCCACCATCTCTTTGGACACCAAATTGTTTGTGCTCTCACTATCAACAACTTTGCAACATTTTCCTCTAAATTTTTATATGGTTCTAAAAAGACTCCTTTGAAATGGTTCTGAAATATACTCTCTCAAAAAAATTGATTTTTAACAACAAATACAATGTAACCAAGCACCCGTTAAGGTTAGCTTAACCCAAAACATTGCATGAAAGAACTCTAACCAAGAATGCGCCCTAAAACCACTTGAGGAGGGGCGGGCATATGGTCAAAGGATCCCTAGGATCTACTGAATCAAAAGTTACAAAGATTACACTTGAAAGAGAGAGTCTAAACTCGACACCAAGAATGTGCACTCAAGATCCTTTGACAGGCGAAGTGCTAACATATGGTGGAGTGCTAATTGCTGAATTGAAAGGAAATAGGCGGATAACCAACCATGAGAAAACTTTCCACGCTACTACCAAACAGTGGGGGCGAAAGATTACAATTTAAATACTTCATCTGCTACGGCAGGCATCCACTCAAGAGTGGGGATTCACCACTTGACAGTGGGCAAGAAAAGGCTTACAATTCAAATTATTCACACTGGCGGTATACCATCCAAGGGGTGCTTAATGTGAAATTAGAAAGATAATGCAGCAATAATAAACTGAAATAGTACTACTGTTAACAGTTTTTTACAAATTAAAGAGAGTTGCAAATTACAAGGAATTCACCAAATTTCAAGCACCAAGATATAAAATGTTTCAAAATTAGATCATGATGAGAATTGGTGAAGAAAGATAGTAAAAGCAAACTGAAATAATTCTGATTTAGAAATCTGCAATTCTGAAAATGAATTATCAGCAACTGCAGAAACAATCAAATGCTCATAACTTAAGCAATATACCTTCGAATTGCGTGAAATTGAATACAAAGCACCTCTAGAGAATAGGCGCCCATGCCATGATGAAGAAACAGCACAAAAAAGCCTCCATTATTGTAATGTCCCCTTTTTCACGAGCATTAGAGTTGGGGGATTAGCCTATTTTCCTGACCCTCTTAGGCTAATAGTTCTAGATAGAGGGTTTCTTGGACAGGCACTTGGTCGTCAGTTTGCAGTATGGATCTTCGAAGTATGGTGATAGGGTGAATTGTTGCATTTGGCAAGATACTTGTGCTTAAATTTATGATACTCACATTCTATTTCACCATCCTCGGCCTAGGGACCATGTGTCTTTAAAAGGAAGGGGTCACTTTATATTTTTCAGTTACTATTCATTAATAAAGTTAAAAAAAAAATAACTTAAGTGAATAGTGCTCACTTTTATGAATAGTGTTTTTTAATGCAAAAACTTATAAATATAAGGAAAATTCAACCCTCTTCATGGATGAATGATTTTAGCTTGAAGAAACTTGGAAGTGTTGCTTTGGAGGAAGAAGGAGACTAGGGTTTCCTGATTTATTGCAATGGGTGAGCCTAGTGGGGCTTGGTTTTTCGTTTGGAGCTACTTGAGGGTGTGAAACACCACCTTAAAATTGTTGATCAGTTTTTGGTGGCTTCTTTTGGAGACACAAGTTGTTGTTTGCAGTTTATTTGAGCCATTTTCAAAGGGGTTTGGACTGCCATAGACTCCATTCACATTTGCACGAGAGTTGTTCGCTTGTGGAGCATTTTGGGACTGTTTTTTGGAAGCTACAACCAGCTGCATATCTTGAGGGTTTTAATCAGCACATATTAAAAGAAATACCTCTTCTAAGAGGCTGCTATCTTTCCTAAAGGGGGTGCCCTTATCCTAGAAGGCTTGCCAATCTGGATTTTGGTGGGAGAAATTCATCTTCCAAAAGTTGTGTGCATTTCTTTGGGGGTGGGTACTGTAGCAAGTCACTATTCATAGTGATGTTTGGCTGTAAATTAAAGTATGGTTTATGAAATACTTAGTTTCGAATTTGATGAAAACTATATGTTGTAAGCATCTTATTTTGTAATAAAGAAATTATATTTGGCCTCTAAATTGAGCAATGTACTCAAGTTGTTTCAATAGCTTAGATTATTTGAAGCTTTCATTGTATGCATATGCTCTTTAGTACCATTTTAGTGTTATTAGCAAACAAACTCAGGAGCACAAAGAAGGCAAACACAAACTGAAACAAAATCAAATCTACGAAAATCAGTGGAAACAAATCAGCAGAGTGTTGGTACACTACAGTGGTATCAGAGCGGTTTCCTGCCAACCTGTTGGGTGAGTTTCAGCTGCAAAAGTTTTAGTTGTGCTTCATGGCCACTCATGGAAAGCAATGGAATGCCATATTAAAGTAGTTGGATACCGTAGCGAAGGAGTCAAGTTAAATTTCAAAAATGATGAATAAAATGCTTTCAGAACCAAATTCAGAGCCGTACATATTATCCTTCTTTAGGTCTATATCACAAAACAAAAAGGAGAGAGAAGAGGCATCTATAGGAGAAACTTCTAGAAATCTCTACAATGAATTTGCAGCAGTTAGTGATCAACCTACGAATGATCATAAGGAGAGTATAAAATAGATTTGCCAAGAGGAAGATTCGGATTACATGACACTTCATGATGATGTCAAGGTTCAAGAAAAGAAAAAGTTGGTTGAAGTTAAATTAGTTACATTAGAGCAACAACATGCAAGTCAGATTTTTTGTGATACCTCATTATATGAGTCTAGCATCACTTCAACCTATCATGACAAGGAATCGGATTGTGGTTGGGTGGATGTTATTCACCCATATGAAAATCGGTTGAAAGCCCAAGATATTGAGGAGAATGTGAAAATTGATCTTCTACTTAGTGAAGGAGCCACTAGTGTTTGGACTACACCATTTGGTAGACATGAAGATATCAAGCATATGAGGGTTGGTTTTGTATATTTTGGCAACGAAGAGGTAAAAAGGTCCGAAAAGTTGAACGAAGGATGGTTGCAGAAAGCAAAGGAGGCTAGATTAGTGGCTGTCAATGCGAGACAACACCTTCAAAAGGTAAAAGATAAAGTCAATCTCATCAAAATAGCAAGACAAAAGGGAATAGATAACCTTAGAGGACTCCTTACGCAGAGAAGGGATGCACTTTGTTCCAATGATAGTGATAACGTTGATAAGTCGGGGCAATAGAAGGACTTGGTGAAGATTCCAGACAGGGGTAAACAAGAACAGTTAGAGGCTTCATCATATGGTGCGGAGGTTGTTCGTAGCTTGGAGACTAAGTTGAAAGTGAAGGAGGATGGGATTATTGCGGCATTATCTCATCATGACAGGATGCGCAAATTAATTGAGGATCATATTTGGGCAATGCAGTTAGAGAGAAGAGAAGAAGGGACTGGAGCCGGATCTTCTCATGATGCTTTGCAGATTGTCAAAGAAGATATGGAAACAATGAAGACGAATTATTTGAACCTTCTTTCAGACAGAGACACCCTACTTGGCCTTGTTGGGATCTATTCGGATTCCTTGATGAGGGAAGAAGAGGAAGCTGATAAGCTCCCTCTAGAGCTTGAGGACGTTAAGGGTTCTTTGGTGAGCACTCAATTAGCACAGTCAAGAGGGTTTCACCTCGATTGCAGCATGAGTTATGCTCATCAACTTATTTTCATCCCACATACACAAGATTTGACGATGACTTTGTTGGCACAAAGAGGTGAGTGGAATAAGAAGTACTCTAGTCAGCTCTGGTATGACTTGTCTCCGACTTCAAATGACGATTTCGGGTTTAGCAGGTCCTCTACTTTATTCTCCCATGCTGATTATCACTTGATTCGAGACTTGGAGACTTGCTGCAATTTGGAAAAAGGGTATATCTGAGTGGTGCCGCTGAAGTCAAATGGTGTTGAGGTTGATAGTTTTTTAGTTTATCCGTGCGATTCAAGTATGATACCTAAGGTGTATCAGCATAGTGTTTGGAATTGGCATGGTTTACTGAGTTGGGATACAGGTGGAGGTAGAGTTAGCACTACCGTTTGGAGGGGTCCCAATGTATTGCTTCACCACTTTGGGTATGGTGGAGTTAGGATCAGCATTGAGAGCGTCTTGAATAACACCCAACGGAAACTCACGCCTTCACAACGAAGATGTTTGGCTGTAAGTTAAAGTATGGTTTATGAAATACTTAGTTTCGAATCTGATGAAAACTATATGTTGTAAGCATCTTATTTTGTAATGAAGAAATTATATTTGGCCTCTAAATTGAGCGATGTACTCAAGTTGTTTCAGTAGCTTAGATTATTTGAAGCTTTCATTGTATGCATATGCTCTTTAGTACCATTTTAGTGTTATTAGCAAACAAACTCAGGAGCACAAAGAAGGCAAACACAAACTAAAACAAAATTAGATCTACGAAACTCAGTGGAAACAAATCAGCAGAGTGTTGGTACACTACAATTATTTAACTAGCACAACTCCCAATGCACTATAAATGGTACGGCCCTTGAGAGGGGCGATTTTGCAACATAAAAACACACACTTCAAAATAAAATCTGAAACTCGCTAGAAATGGTCGCCAAGAACTTAGGAATGATATGATCAATTGCCCAGAACAAAATTAAATTCATACACTCAGCTATGAACAAATTCGACTTTCAGCTGTGTGAAAAACAGCAACTGTAAATATGGTAAAACACACCAAAATTCATCTCTGAAGCTCTATCTGCTAGTCTGATTTGAGAAGCAGCATAAAATCAATTAAGTGTTATCTTGCAAATAAGAAATTGAGAATGGTACTAGGAGGTCAGCATTCCTCGAAGTGCAAAATGAGTAGTCATTTCGATAGCATAAGTTTGGCATGAACATGAGATAACAAATGCTGGAGCAAAGCCACATTTTTAAAGAAGATGGGATGACTCTTCAATTCCCTCAGATGGGACGCCAAAAGACTTCACATATTTTAATTTCAAAAAAAGAAATAATCTTCTCCAAAATGGCATCCACTTAAAGGCAAGAGAGACTTTAATAAAAATCATTAAATTTTTCCATGAAGGCGTCCCCCTTCAAGTCCCTCTTTTAAACACAACTTAAGTTATCACCTTAGGCCAAGGGGTCAACTTAAAATTAGAACAATTTGCCTTTGAATGAAGAATTTCATCAAAATAATGGTTTTAAAAGGCCAAAGCTCAACTCGGAACAACTGCTCCACAGGACATGATGAGCTGAAGAGTGACAACTGCTAACTGCCAAAAATAGTATTTACTATAAATAGTATACACTAAGGAAAGACCACAAAACCTCCAAACACGGAACCCCTTGATTCACCTCAACAAGCCTACGGGACTCCGGAATAGATTGGTGAGCAACTGATAGGATCACTGATGAAAGGGGGACATTACAGGTTCCCTCTCCTTTTCTAGTTTGAATAGCACTCTTTTAACCATAAGAGCCTCACCATGTTCTTATCCATCCGTGTGTTTGAGTGGAACAACGCTTTCTTCATCTACTTGAGCAATATGATTCCTAGCCACATCTCTTCTATTGTTATCCCTCTGCACTTGCAAGAATTCAAAGGCTCGATGACCAATCTCTCCAAATCTATAAAGGTGATTCCTCTACCTCTTCCTCTGCCATGATATCCTCTTCCTTTTGAAGTATACTCATTTGCCCTAAAGTTTTAGCTTGAATTACTGCTTTTGAGTGTCAACTTCTCTATGTTGCTCTCTACTACCATCAATGTGTCCTCTTTCTCTCCCTCTAGAGTTATTTTGTTGCTTTCTCATCAACTTTTCTTCTGCCTTTGAGGCATATTGATAGGCCTCTATTGTCCTTACTAGTACCATGCTCATCTCATCTTGGATTGATATTTGAAGCCCATTGATGTACCTCGCGACCTTTTCTTCATCATCTTCTACATGGTGAGCTCGGATTTGAGTCTATAGAACTCTTTTGCATATGCTTTCACGCTCATCTCCCTTTGCTTTAGATTTTGCAATTGCTTCAACAAATGTAAGTGGTAATCTACAAGTAAAAACTGACTTCAGTTTCACCACTACTTAATCGCACGATCAAATATTCTCTTTTCTCTTTTTTTGTCTATCAGGTTGTGCATGATCCCACCACAAGGATGCATAACCCTTCAACTTGGTACGAGCAGACTTCACCATCTTCGATGGACTGAAAATCAAAGTACTTCTCCATCTATGATATCCAACCCACAAGTTCTTCAACATTCAAGCTTCTATTGTAGCATAGAGTATCCATCCATCATCGATTCCTAATGTGTTACACAACCCTCAAAAATAGCTTATTCAAATAATCTTCCCTTCCTCCTTACATTCTCCACGGGTACACATCTTTGTTGTGCCAATTCTAATGCTTCCAATCTTGTTGCCATTGCCCTTAACATTTGTGCCATTTCAACATTTCCATGAGCCATGTCTTCCCCTCAGCTCTCCGCAGTTACAAGATCCACACACCTGCAACAAAACTCTTTGAGCTCTCAAGACAAAATCCCATTTCAGCAACCCAACGAAGTTACTAGCTCTAATAGCTTAATGCAATCAAGCCACAATGCCCAAAGAAAGGCGACTTGGGACTTGCAGCTCCCCACACAAACAACCAGCTTGTAAGAGCTGCCAAGAAGTATAGTAATCCAGAAACTACAGCATAGAATCATCATAAAGCAATTTCAAATGTCAATTTCACATGATACAAGCACACAATCCATAAACTCGTGACCTTCACAAGACTTGGGAAAATCATGGAGACTGGCATTAATGACTTTCACTTCTCATGATCCTGTCTCTTTTCTTCTTTTCAGTATACAACATACTCTACCCACATTCCCCATTCCCTATTGACCTTGCTTTTTTCTTATAAGGAGTAAGGACCAATTGCCTAAATTGGACTCTAGTGTCCAGCAATCGATACTGCTAACAGGTGCTGCCCAGCAGCAGTAACAGCCTGCTGCAAGTATCTATAATGACAAGTAGGAGTTATGCCTGCTGCCAGGGGTAACGTAACTGCCAATATGGAGATAATGCCAAGAAAGAGTCTTTTTCGGGTCCCAACAGGAAGTAACGTACAAAAAAATGAATCTTAAACATTCAAAGGGGCTAATGATGTGTGGGCCCCAACAAAATAATTAAGGATAACCAACCAGCACTAACTGTTTCCAGTTTCATTGTCTTCAAGTCTAGCAAGGGTTTAAAGTCAACACCAAAATAGTGAACATTAGGAAGGTCCCAGCAGGGAATCAACAATCAACAAGAAAATTTCAGACTACCAAAGATAGGTGCAGTGGGCTGACCCCTCCCCTCCATGCTATGCAAGCCATAAGGAATTGCTACGGACGATCATGTCAAGGCAAATGGGAGTGTGGGTCCCATCAAATCCTCAACACAAGAAAATTTGAACAACAAATCAAACCAATACACAAAAATATCAGAAAACAAAAACCAAAATTGGATAGAAAAATATTTTTGATTGGCAGGATTAGGAAAGCCCTGGATGCATCAAAAAATGAGGCCATTCAAATTGCCTTCTCCAGGCATCCCATTATAAACAGCCATTAAGGTCCTTTCAATATTTCTTTTACTGCAAGACATGACCTAAATTCTGCTTCTGTTGTCTTATTGACACATTCAAATGATACTGTTGCTGCAACATTTAAGTGCTGACAGTATTCTGCAGGATAGATGGTAACACAGACCAGAATTCCGCAAGGGAGCCTAGATGGATGATCTGGCACCACTTCAAACAAGAACATTATCACATGTCATGGCTATTACTTCCTCAAAAGTGAAATTATTCCAAAGCAATAGGCAAAGCAATTACAAAGCATGAAAATTGATCACTAACTACAGCATCCATCTTACCATCTACTCAAATTAACATCCACCTTGTTAATTGAGCATGCATCAGGATGGAAATGGATGGTACAAGATCTCCAACATTTTGAAGATTGTTGGCTTAGTAATTTCTAAGCTACCTCACTAATTAAACTTGTACTACAGATGCAAAGTCTTTTTAATTCAGGAATCTTGATGCAGTATATTTCTACCTAGAGGTCCGAATATTTTCTCTTTATCAGATTATTCTAAACACCATTAGGAGCTTGTAGCTAAAATTACACATCTGATCACAACATTTGACAAGTTTCTTATATAAGACCAGCCAAAAGCCTACTGCACTTTGATACTTAGAAATTTGACAATATCCTTCACCAAAGGTAGTTAATGATCCAAAAAATAGCCTGTATTTACTACTTAAAAACGAATTCTTCTTCTTTTCTTTATAAAACTTGGGTGCAGTTATGAGCCACCTTTAACATGGTCCGATTTAACAAGTGGATCATATTCTTAAGATTTGTAAACCTGAACCACCCCCAAATGTACCCTATAATCATTAGTGCACAACCTCCCCACGTGTTTGCCAAAGTAACGGACTGCGTTAATGCAGTGAGGATTTGAACATGAGTCACAGTCTTACAAGTGTCCCTCCATTACTGTTACACTGCAACCCCTTCAACCATTCTTAAGCAACATAAAATGCACTTCATATTAAAGCTTCAGCGATTCTCAAATAATATCATATGAGATTCAATTGCATTAAGATAAATCACTCAAAGAAAAAACATCGTGGAAGTTGTAAAGTTAACAAGGAGAACATATTCAACAAAAGAGTGAAGACTACTACTCAACACTTACCAAAGATCATCACATGCATCAAGTGATCGGAAATAGATGTGTCAATTGTTAAATTTAATCAAATCTAATCAAATTATATCCCAAGGGAGAATAAGTAAATCCTAGATCTCAATTTACTTGTATGTATTCTAAGTCAGATTTCTAATGTCTTTATTTCTGATCTTCTGATTGCAGAACATCTATATATTTCCATATCTACAAATAGAAGATCGAAATCATGTTTTATATCTTTAATGAGTGGAGACATGTCCACTCATGGGACGTGTCCCTTGAGTACGCGGACTCCCTTTAGTCAACCGATAATTATCGGTGGCTAACATCAAACACTCGCATGCATTTAGCAAACAGCGATTAGAGTATATGAAGTTCGATCATCTTTTGATTTCGAATTTATTCATGCTCAGAAATTCGAATCACTTACTTACAGAAGTTATACTTAATAAGTAATTTCGATTATATATAAATGATGATGATGCATAAATGCAATCATCATTTATATCTGACCGAAGCTACTTTAAATCAACATCAATGTTTAGGCATTTATATTGAGAAATGGACTAACGCACCATCCACTGATTGTTGTCGTCTTGTAGACTTTGAAAATAGAAGAACGTCATGAGGATTTGCAACCTGCAAAAGGATTAAATATTCTATTATGTTAATAGAAGAAATATATTTGGCTAAGAATTTTTACCAATTCCTCCATCTACTTTAAGCTCGAAATAAACAAAGTAAAGAAAGAGAGGTCAAACCTTTCCAACAAATTTTTGGCCAAACCTCTGAGGATTTATTGTTGTGAAACCTGTATAATCAACCTGCAAAATCAAAACATCATATGGACATTAGCAAAGTCCATAACTTGAAATCCAACAAATGCTCTTTCTCTATTTGGATTGTGCACATCATACAATTTTTTTCTTGTAAAGTTGTTTATTTACTTATTGTTGATGACTTTCTGATGTCAAATGACATGATCCAAACAAAAAGTCCTGACTTGAGAACTAAAACACAAGTAAAATGTACATTTAAAATACATGCAGGCAAATAAGTTGCAGCCTATTGTACATAGCATATTTAGGGTCCCAAAATTTCAACAAAGTATAGTTAGTCATAGATACTGAAACAGATTTCCAACTTTTGTTGTGGAAAGAATCTTGCGAAGTATAGAACCACAATACTGGTAGCAGCTGAGAAGCTATGTGAGGCAGAAAAACATTGCATACAAGGAATGAAATGATAAAAAGAAGGTCTGTAACAGGAAGAACATATGGAGTAAACAGCTAGGAAAAAGTACATTAATTGAGCATGCACCTATCCGTCTGGGAAATAAATTTGTAAGCACAGGGATCAATGGTACTCTAAATAAGAAATGCCATAAAAGGAAGAACGTATGCACCAAACAGCTAGCAAAAAGCACATTAGTCTAGCATGCATCCATCCATTTAGAAAATAATTTTGGCAGCACAGTGATCAATGGTACTCAATGAGAAATTTGTACAACCACATGCTAGAGCTCCATACTTGGAAACATGAGAATAAAGCTTCTACAATGATCTGAAGTTTCTGATATTGAATATAAAGAGCAATCAAGAATAGTACCCACCTTGATTCGAACTAAAGGTATCTTGAGGTCTGGACGACTGACTACCTTCCCTTCAGCATGTACAATCATATCTCTGACCTACAAGATTAGTTTCTGAGATTTAATAAAATTGAAATGTGAAGATCCACAATAAATGTGTACTCAATAACAATAATCCTAGATATCAAAACTAGTTCTTTATGAATGAAAGGCTTACCAATTTATCTAGATATTCAAGAACTGCAGTCTGGTCATTGGGATCTAAGTCAGGGTCATCTCTTAAAACAACCTGCCAACATAAAATTATGAATTTTAACGGGTATTTTCAGATGAAAGACCTTGTATGTAATCTCATGAAATTACCTGAAAACATCATTACCTCCTTAAATTCAAATGGCCTCACAGATTGCAATGGGATTTTAGTTGGCCGATATTGGCTCCCCTGAAAAAATGCAATCTTATTTAACTAAGAGAAAAACATCAAATTCTAGATTATATCATATCACAGTAAGCAAAGAATTGAAAAAATATATTTTTCAGCAAACTCGGATAGGATATTCTAGAAAAACATACATTTTTTGAAATATATATAAGATACTCAGAAAACAGGAATTATCAAATTTACAAGAACAGTTCTTTGATACAAAAGACAAGCATGAGGATGCCCCACAACGAAAATAGCCTTGTTCAAAAGTTTTCTATTCAAATACCTTCCCAATATTCAGCAAGTATTCTTCAAAGAAGAATCAGTTTGCCATAAGACAAGTGCAATTGCCCTACCAACTAGTTTCTGAAGACTTATCTAAGGAGCTTACTTACAACACACATCTACACATAAATAGCTGTTAAATGCTGGTTCTTAAGTACTCAATAGATCAGAAAGTAGTGTTCCTCAGGGGTATGTCCACAGGAACTAGGCATATGTCCCAAAATCTGAGATGTTTTGTGGAAAGCGGAGCCGCAACAGGATATCCCGTGTTTTTATGAAATTCATCACACCCTGGCATCTCCAGGGCACAAAGCACGTCATGATATCCCTCGAGCACCCTAAGGGCACCAAGGAATCTCCATGTTTAGAGCTACTGCAGTAGAATTTGAGGAGCTCAATGTCTGTGGTTGACACTATGGGTAAAGTAGGTTCAATTTGGTACAACAGGAATAAAAGATAAATATTGGAGCTGATTAGTTTGTATTGGTGCTATGCAGGCCTAAGAATTTTACGACTATAACACAGTTGCCTCAGCACATGATGCCCTGCTAGTCACAAGATAAAATCATGTCAAACCATTCTAAGTTCTATACATCAATAACTCAAGCATAGCATTACTTCTGTTTCCTTGGGGTTTTTCTGAAGTTGTAGGCTTAGGCACAATGAAGAAGAAGCACAAGAAAAAGATTGTTGCAACAAAATACAAGGATTGCATCACTCATGTTAAGTCTTTGAATCTTTTTTCTTTAGAATGTTGGACAAATTTTTAGCTAAAATCCCAATTTAGAGGCAAAACGGGTCTCTGCAACCTATTACAAATTAAAAAAATAAAATAAATTTAAAAACAATGAAAATGTAAATATTACTTCACTTACCTTCAGTAGCGCCAATTTTGAAAATGATCTAAAGATTCCTTGAGACATGTGGCGGTTGGTGATGAACATCTTGGATGTCCTCAACCTCTGCATACAATTCTTTGATCCAATCAATTTTATTCCCAATCTTTTGTAGCATAAGATTGAGTGAGTGGACCGCACATGGTGTCCAAAAGATATGTGAATATCGTTCCTCAACAAACAACCTTGCAGCTCTACAATTCTTGGTGTTGTCCGTTACAACTTGAACAACGTTGCGGGTCCCACTTCATCAATGGCTGCAATGAGAATATCAGCAATAAATTGTCCATCTTTTATTTGCCCCTCACAATCCACGGCTTTCAAAAACATTGCCCCTTTAGGGGACACCACTATGAGATTGATCAAGGGCCGATTTTTTGAATCTTTCCAACCATTTGAAACAATGGACACACTTGTCTCAATCCATGTATCCCTTATGGGCTTCAATAAATCTACAACCATCTTGACCTCTTTTTCCAATAAGGTGCCACACACCTTCTCATAACCCGGGCCCTTGTACCCTTTTGGAGCTTCATTATGTAATGTCCCCTTTTTCACGAGCATCAGAGTTGGGGGATTAGCCTATTTTCATGACCCTCGTAGGCTAATAGTTTTGGATAGAGGGTTTCTCGGATGAGCATTTGGTCGTCAATTTGCAGTGTGGATCTCCAGAGTATGGTGACAAGGTGAATTGTTGTGTTTGGCGTGATACTTGTGCTTAAATTTATGATACTCACATTTTATTTCACCATCCTTGGCCTAGAGACCATGTGTCTTCAAAAGGAAGGGGTCACTTTATATTTTTCAATTACTATTCATTCATAAAGTGAAAAAAGAAATAACAGTGAATAGTGCTCACTTTAATGAATAGTGATTTCAATGTAAAATTATAAATATCAAGAGAGAAAATTCGACCCTCTTCATGCATACATGATTTTAGCTTGATGAACTTGGAAGTGTGGTTTTGGAGGAAGGAGACTAGGGTTTCCTGATTTCTTGCAGTGGGTAAGCCTGATGGGGCTTTGTTCTTCATATTTGAGCTGCTTGAGGGTGTGAAATACCACCTTAAAATTGTTGGTCAGTTTTTGGTGGCTTCTTTTAGAGACACAAGTTGTTGTTTGCAGATGTTTCGAGCATTTTCTGAGAGGGCTTTGGCAGCCATAGTCTCTATTGATGTTTATACAGGAGTTGTTCGCTTTTGAGAAGTTTTTGGAGCTGTTTTGGAAAGCTACAGCCAACCACACTTTAATGAGGGTTTGTATCAGCCAAAGAAAAAGAAACGCCACTCTTTGGTGGCTGCTATCTTTCCTAAAGAGGACGCCCTTATCCTAGAAGTCATCCCATGCTGGTTTTTGGTGGGAGAAGTTCGTTATTCAAGAGTTGTGTGCACTTCTTTGGGGGTGGGTACTGTAGCAAGTCACTATTCACAGTGCTTGTATGGCTGTAAGTAAAAATTATGGCATAAGATGTATCTTTTAAAATCTGATGTACGCCAACTATTTTATGAGATCTATTATGTAATGAAGAAAGCATCTTTGGCTCTTAAATTGAGTAATTACTTGAGTTATTTTCAGTAGATTAGGTTATTACAAGTTTTTCATTGTTTGCATATGCTTCATGGTACCATTTTAACATTATTGGCAAACAAACTCAAAGACAAGAAAGAGAACTATCAAACTAAAACAAAATCAGACCTATAAACTCAGTGAGAAACAAATCAGCAAAGTGGTGGTACACTACACATTAATTGTTTTCAACATCTTTTTCCAATATGGAGAGCGAACAACATTAAAAGACAATCCATTTGCATCTATACATCTTGCTACATTTTGGTTGGAAACTCTCATTTTGAAATGCAAGTTCCAAAGGGCCCTTTAATCTTTTGTTTATAGTGGGTCATACACTTTGATTTTGAGGATGAGGAGTTGCCAAAAATGGGTGGTTTTCTACCATGATATTGGAATTAGATGGGGGCAGCATTCCCTTTGATTTTTTTTTAATAAGGGGTGACTTGATTAATGGGGTTCCCATTCATTTGTTGCTTCTTGTTCCATAATGTATCCTATCACTGTTTCGTATGCAATAGGTACATTGTTCTTTCCAGGGAAAGCTTTGATGCCTTTTCCAAGTATTCCACACAAATGTGCTTTCACCCAAAAATATGAACTAGAAAATTGAACATCACATCCACTTCATTTTCAAATGTAACAACCACCACTTGGAACCTGTTGTATCATTTTAACATATTTCCATAGAGGAGAATTTGGATATGTTTTGAACTTAGGTTGAGTTGCGGAAGTAGAACCAATTGACATTGTGATTCCTATGGCAAATTTTTTTGTAAACAACACATTCAAAACAAAAACAAAAAAATTGAAAACAAAAAATTGATTTATAAAACCTAGCTCTTTTGAATCTTTCATACATTCATAGAAGAATGGAAAAAACATAGATAAAATTAAACATAACAAAGTTTCATGTTTGTAAAACAAAAAATGGAGGAAAAAACTCAAAAAAAATGAAAAAAACTTACCTCTTTTTAAAAATATCCTTCTACAATCTTTGTGGCAGCCAAAGAACACTAGCAAATGTGTAGGAATGACAATGCAATCATTTATAGAAGCTTCAATGGTCAATCTTCAACCCCTTTTGTCAATCCAACAAGCAAAAATGAATGCCCAACCTCTTTGAATGAAAGTGCTTGTTTGCAAAACAAATGAACAAAAATGTAGTTTTGGTGTTTAATGTGATTTAGAAGTCACTTTTAGGGTTCCATTGGGTGCTGGTCAAAGTCAAAAGGAAAAAACAATTAAAAAAATGCAAAAAAGGTGTTTTAATACCACATGGGCTGCAAGTTCTCCTTGTGTCCAGTCGGGTTCAACCTGGGTTCGCCCTAGGTTCACCTGAGTTGGACCCAGACGAACCAGGCCCTCAAAAAGGGAACCCTGCCGGAACCCACAGCAAGACTGGCCTAGAACCCGAACCAGGTTTGAACCGAACCCAAACCTACACCTGGGATGGACGAACCTGGTAACATAGTGAAAAACCCTTTGGGTTTGTCATACCACTGTCAAAATATGAAAAAGAAATTTATCATAAGCATGTTACAGTGCAAATGAGCTATTGGATGCTTTTTAGGGCAAAAGTTTCAAGTTTCTGAATGTAAATCCTTCATTTGGCCACAATGTTGTGACATTTCTATGGTTGCATTGTGGAACTGGAAATGGCTGCAAAATATGATTTTTTGTTTCAATTTGTTTATCTAGATAACATAATAGGTATTTGATTCACCATTTTCATGCTATTTCTAAATATAGCATAAGTAGGTAGCTGTACTTGAACATTAAAAAGTATTTTGCTTGGTTGTGTTTTGTGTTCATTCTTCCAATAATATTTGTCTAATACAGCATCTTGAAATGAAAAAGATTGTGTAAATGGCTGTATCCTTATTTTTCTCCCAATTTTTTATAATTGTTAAAAAAATTACCTTCAGTGGATAACAGCTGAATTGCTTTAAAATATTTTGTTTTAAAAGACTGAAATTCTGAGGCATTTGAGAAGCACTGTGATTTAGAGAATCATCTATATTGTTGAAAGTTAGTTTTCTGGACAAGCAAGTTTGCCTGCATAATTGCCTTTGGGTCATAACATGTATACATGTCCGATAACAGTCACAGTATTATGTATGTTTCTCAATTTAGGTTTTCTCATTTGTGTTTCTTCTAAAATCAAATCTCCACTTAGAAGGGTTATACTGCCCTTCATGGGACCCACATTGCCTCATATTGGATCTACACAGCTCACCAAAAACAAATGAATATTACTGGGAGGGACCAAACTGGCTAGAAACTTGTCAAAATGTGTTGGTAACATTTCCTATAAAGTTTCAAAATCATATTTGCTGACAAATAAATTCCAAGCGATCCACACGGTTTCCTCACTTTCTAGTGCATGTTTTCTGAAATGTTTCCAAAGCCAGAAAATTAGGTCCTCTGAGGAACATATTATTATGTTTGTGATGACATGGATCATTGAACCATAAACAATGTGATTTTAAGGAGGCTTCTCTCCTACCATCTTGATTGTTTTATAAACTCCAAAGAGAGAGAGAGAGAGATTGATAATTCCATAATCTAATGCATCTCAATACTATAAACGTCCTTCAACAAATTGGCCTTTCCATATGCAAAGAAAAAAAACACAAACAATTTATAAGTGATCAATGATTAACAGTTCTCAATAGATAAGGGAAAACCTTTATTTCCAAAAGAAGCACATGTTTGGGCTTTGCTTCACCATCAATGAGAGATGTAGCAACAGATGATCCTGGCTGTGTTAAATGAAATCCCATTCCAGATACTTCCTACAGCATAAATAAAAATATCAATTAAAAACCTTAAGCAAAAGAGCTTATGTACAATTTATCTGAAATTCCTTTGCACAATAATGACTTAATCTTGAAAACCTGTGGATCAATCAAGCATTCATGTTCGTGCCCCCAAATAACAAAATCCAGAAAGCGTGGAAGGAACTGCTCATTGATTGCATTCTTTGGATTTGTTTTGACCCTGTCGCGCAAAGTAAAGATACAATTAACTTAACACTGTTTCAATATTATTGTTCACCTGAAACCCAATTGCATCCCTTAGATAGGCTTGGGAGTTTAATGCAAAACTCATAAGCATTTAACCCAAGAAAGCAACAGAAATGTAGAAAATTATCACTTGCACTAAGTAAATTCCTAAGGCAATCATCTAAGACAACAGATTCACCTTTAGTTTGCTGACAGAATAAGTAATGGCAAACAATGGAAAGTTTAAGCTAAAACTAAGCTACCTATTTTGGTGGAGTACCAAAATGTTGAACCAATCTGACATAGGGCATCCTTCCTGAGGTTCAGGCCGCATCCATTGGACAGCATGGGGTGTCTACAAGATAAAAATTACAGTTCAATGAATGATTTGTGACTTAAGCATTACATCAAGTCAAAATGGATGATTATTAAACTACCTGAAACATCCGATTAAGCCGCTCGTCACGTATATTTCCAAGACCATAAAGAGCTACAGATGTAACATCCTGCTCAGAGCCATACAATATTTTATTTCTACCAGTACATAACACATGCACCATGATTATGCAAATCTTGTATCTAGTCATAGGATGTTTTATTAAAACAGTGCATAAATAATGCAACATGATCGTACAAGGTTTCCTCATACTTTTGCCAATAAGAAGAATGACTCAAGGAACTAAATATTCTAAATGGATGTATCTATTAACTGGTGAAAATTAATTACCTTTCTTATGAGTATTGGATAAAGAGTGATCTGACCAACACCAGAGCCTCCAAGAACCATTTTTCCAAAGTAATTCACAAGATTACATGCAGAAAGAATATCAATTGCAGAAAGATTATCCTGTTACCAATATGGTAAATCAATTACATATATGCTAATCCCAGTTTCTAAAGAGAAGTAATTAAATTAAAAAAATCAATATTAACAGTAGATTAATATCCGAGGAACAGCAATAGAGGTTTACATTACTGAAAACAAAACATCCAATTTATTTTGCATTTTTCAGCTTAAAATTTTCTGTCACACCCTTTAAGAGGAAAATTCAATTGAAGAAACCCGATTCCTGCAGTCTAAAAAAACAAATTCAACTGAAGAAACACAATTGCAGCACAAAACTTTGCTGTTCTTAATTATAAATGTTTATGTTTCATGAATCAGGATTCAGAATCCCATTCAAGCACTAAAAGACATAACCACATGAGACAACAATCTTTACTTCTAATACTGATCTGTAAATTACATTAGATAGTCCATTAGATACTTCATCACTTACAGATTTTAGGAAAGAAAGAAATAATAAACTTGTCAATTGCAAGAATTAAACTAGTAGAATATAAATGAGAGCAATACCATACACAAATAGGGAAAAAAAGAGAATTCACCCTCAAGAAACCCACTTATGGGAGAAAACTCCAGCAAATGTGAGCTGCCACTCACTTAATCTCTCAATTCCAATGGCAATTACACTCCTACTCACTTGGCACATAACCAATACTGAATCACAAGAATTTCAGACGTTAAGAACACTAATACAGCTCCATTGCAAGTCTATTCACCTTACAATGACCATCTGTTTGCCCAGATTTTTGGAACTCTCTTAATGGATCCAATAAGAATCTTCCTAAGAACTACTTCCAATTTTTCTATCCCCCCATTTTGAATGTTTTACATGATCATAAATAGACGTACAGACCATCAAGAACCGCTCAAAAGTGGCAGAACTAGAAGAGGAACCCGAAGCAGTTTTTGATAGATATGCACCATTACTCTTACACACAACAAAACTGACACTTGTAATCAGTGGTGATGTTGAAACCACTGTTGTTAACAGCAAAACCACTGCTAACTAAGACCACCACTTGTCAGTTGTCATGCATGAAACCATTGTTTTCTAGGATGAAACTGCCACCTGGAAACCAGTAGTTACACACAAAACTAATTTAACCTTCGTTTTTCCTTAATTTTTCTCTCTCCTCTGTTCCACATGTTTCCAGAAAGCTACATTGTACCTTGCCATGAAATCTGGAACACAAATCTGATCCTTTTACAGATCAAATACCCTCCATAATGTTAGTAGAACCACTACAGCCGACTGTTCTAGGTTAAACAAGATGGAATTTCCAGTAAGAGCTTATGCATCCCTAATGATTGCAGCACAGGGTTTGAATGAAAAATACAAACTATTGGTAATGATGCAAAACAATTACCCCTCAATCTGAATTCTACCATATTCTAGACATATATTTTATTTTTATCTAACAACTACATTCCTTTTGGAATTATTGGTCAGAATAACAGACAACAGAAAACATATTGTAGTTTCCAGATGACCAATATAGTCAGTGAAACTCAGAATTACATGCATTAGACATAACTTGAAGGAGCAAAAAGAAGCTACAGAATTTCCAAATTATTCATATCCATATATCACTTATTCCCTCAAATAAATTGTCAAACATAATTTGCAATAAATCTACTTTCCTCTTCTTCTTCATCAAATTGATCCCTTTGTTCTTTGTTTCACCCAAAGAGAACCAGGGAACTAAGAGTCCTTTTCATGTCTATCAAAGCACTGATATCTGGTTTACATTCTCATTTTATTCATCCACTCAATTGGTGATGGCTTCCTCCACAAAGAATTTATTTGATATTTCTGGTTTTCTAGTTTTTCCCACCTTGTGTGGACGAGACGAAAGCCATTGTTGGCACCCGACAAGGCAAAGAAAGTGGCTCTAACGCAAATGTTATTAAATAAATATGAACTGATCAAAACCAAAAAGGCAAATAAAAAAATATTTGAGCTTTGGAAAGTTAAAATCTAAAATTAGTTTTTTTAATTTTAGAATCTTGAAAGTTGAAATCTCTAGAAATGACAAACCCAACTTTGAAAAAGCTGGAACAGAATTCTTTTGTATTCCACATATTACTGTAAAACTCACCAAAATTGGCAAGTCGCAAGCCAAGCACAACTAAACAACTCCTTGAGACTTGGACCCAATTCCTAGCAAGTCTAATCAAATTTGCCAAGTCTGCCAAACTTGCAAGGCTCACCAAATCTCAAACCTTAGACTCAACTATCACAATAAAGGTAAAAAAACTATGTTCCAAGAAGTCTCAAGACAAGGGGACGAGGGGGGGCAACGATGGGTTTAAAGGACAAAGGAACTAAGGACCTAGATTTGGGGACAACGGAGAAGCAAATGGTATGATTGCAATGGGATGGTGATGGGCAAGGGTCTAGGGGCAGAACCCCCAATAGGGTTGAGGGCCAACACCCCTTACGAGGATCAAGGGGCAAAACCCCCAACAGGATGTAATGTCTCCTTCTCAGGCCTAATCAATTCGAAGACAATTACCTTTTTCCTGAATTCCCGTGGGCTAAGTGGTAAGGTAAGGGGACTCCAAAGTTCTTGGAGGATGCCTCAATATCATATTGGCATGGTCAAAATTGGGTTTCGATGTGTTCCAAGATTTTCCGTAACTTGAGGTGAAATAATTAAATTATTCACTTAAAGTTATTATGTTTTATCATTATTTTTCTAAGTAGCCGGTTCGGGTTCGGGTTCGGGTTCGGGTTCGGGTTCGGGGGTTCGGTTCGCCGGTTCGGCTAAATTTTTGGGGGGTGGGTTCGGTTCGTTTTGGGTTCGTTAGTACAAAAAACATGTAAAAAATATATATATATATATATATATATGCAGCCTAGAAGCATGAATTAGGATTAGAATATCACATAACATCATATAAACAACAAAACCACCATAAACTTAAATGACATTCATATAAACTTGAATTATGTTGCTGCTGTTCACCTTTTCCAGCATGGCATGATGATACCAGGTCTGGTCATTCTCTCAGATGTCTGATTTCTGATGGCTAGAGAAATAATCTGAGTTGCTTCTATTTTCTGAGTCTGAGTTTAATGTAAGCTTGTAAAGGAGCATCAGGAAATACTTTGTAACAGATTGAATAGCCAGTGTATAAGCATAGGCCCTGTTGCTATAGTCCATTCTATTGAAAACATATTGTCATTAAGTTCTAAAACAATTCCTGAGTTGGTTGTAATCTGATATTAATTTCTGAGCATAGTATATTGCAAAAACCAGTCTTATATGAGGCCAGAAATAATCTAGTTTTGCTTGCCAATGATATATATGCATGTTCTTAGCTGTGCCAATCAATCTACCTCCATCTTGTGTTAAGTTTGATTAAATAGAATATCTATCAAACTGGAAAAAAATGCTCAGAAAACCACTTTTTGGATACCAAATATTAAAAAAAATGCTCAAAAAACCACTTTTTGGATGCCTAGGCATGTGGGTTCTGTATTGGTTCGCCTGGGTTCTGTTTGGGTTCTGCCCGGGTTCTCTTGGATTCTGCCTGGGCGAACCAGACCCAAAAATGAAGGACCCTGGTCGAACCCACAGGCGAACCGAACCAGGACCCGAACCAGGAGCGAACCAGGACCAGAACCCGGGGTAAAATAGAAGAACCCGGTAACTTAGTTATTTTTCATAACTTGAGTGTACTATCTTTACAAAAAGGTATTTTAAATTCCCAATTGGACGCCTAGGAGAAATAAGGGGGTCTTGCACATGAAAAAGGTTTTATTTTATTTTAAATGGAGTTTGTTGGAAAAGGTGAATTAATTAATTATTTTAATTGGAGTTTTCCCTCTCAAAACTCTAAAAAAGAAGGCATTGGGGCTCATTGCTGGATATGTTAAAGAATGATAATGTTATTCTGTGGAAATGACTTTGGTTCTCTTCAATATTTGAGGACGAAATCCCTCAAAGGTTTCTATAGACTGTGGTGTGATTGCAGCCAAGAGTCACCATTGGAACTGATTTGAAGTTTGCAGTTGGTTTCTCTCAATATGGACTATTTTCATGTGTTTTAGCATTTCCTTTTGGTGTGATTCATTTCCAGATTTCAGGAGTGTATGTGTTTTAGCATTTCTTTTTGGTGTGATTCATTTTCAGATTTCAGGAGTGTGTATTTGGAGACTTGTCTGCTTGTTGGCCATACCATTTAGGTCTGCCTGGGTTGTACCATTTCAGACCAATCAGGACATACACATTTGGAGGGGCTACTATATGGCTGAAGCAATGTTTGGTTATTCATTTCAGACCTAACCGCCCTTGGTAGCAAGTATCTTGCAAATTTCAAAGAGAGTTGTTGGGTTGTACGGCTAGGTACAGGCCATACCTCTTCTAGGGGGGACGTGTGAGCTTCCTAGGGGTAATCAACCCTCAATTCTACTCATTTTTATGCTCCATGGGTGGTGCCTAGACCTATCAAGACCCTTGCAATCAGTTTGGAGTTGCATTTTTCTGTTTGGAGTTCTTTCTAGGGGGTCGTGCTACTTAGCTACCTGCTGCAACTGTGTTTCAGACCTGATGCAACTAAGTTTCCGACTTATATCAGACTTTCGTTTGCCACTTTCCTGAGGTATATTGCTATCACATTGCTGGGTGGTTTGTTTCCTGATTTGGGGATTCATTTGGGATGCTTTGATCAGCTTCATAGTTGTAACAGCAGATATGTATTTGATTTGAAATAAATTGAAGAGTTCACAATGTAAGACTAAGTGGTAGTACCACCAATGATCTTGCTCTTGATTATTTGTTGTTATTTACCCCACTGAACAAGTGGCTTTGGCACTCGCTCACCACTGAAAAGTGGAAGAGCTTGTTTTACACGTCATTATTGTATCAACTTTCCCTCTACAAAGTGGGTGTGCCTAGCTAACCCCATTAGATAAGTGATTGTTACTTTCAGCAGCTTTATTGTCAAGTATAAATTGTAATCCCTTGCACAATATGCTCTTACCTCGCCCACACTAGAAACTTCATGATCAAAATGTGGAAAAGAAGTTGACATTTTGTTTGAGCTAACAAGTTTTTCAAAAAAAAATAAGGGTGATTATTACATAAGATCAAGGGGCGACATCCCTTGTGGGGGTCTAGGGGCAATGCCCCCAACGTGGACGAGGGGAAACACCATTTTTACAATTTTATCACAATATTTCTATAACACCAAGTCTTTACAATTTCTAATCAAATTTGCATTCTTCAAAAAGCTAGCAATGAAGCTAGAGAATCTAACCAATCTAAATGATGAGGGCTTCACAACTTTTTAGTGTCCCACGAAGACTTGGCACTTCCTCTTCCTCTTGTTTTTGCTTTCTTCCCAATGCTTCAACCCAACAAACAAAGACTTGGCTAATGCACTTTTGTTGTTGCTCACTTTTCCTATCCTACTTCTCTCACTCTTGCAGCCTTTCTCACTTTTTTCACTTTTGTGACTGCATAGAGTGTTGATGGGGCACGTTGACCATTAGGGTTAGGGTTACTAACATGAAGATCCAAAAAAAAATGAACTTTTTGGCTGAGTAAGGATGATGAAACATGAGGGAGTCCCTTAAGAGTCCTAGGGACATCCAAACGTCTCTATGGCATTTTTGAAACAAGAGAAAGTCCCAAAAATGTCCCCTCTTTGAGGCAAATGTCCTGAAAACATTCCTAGGTATGTGGTGGTGGTGGCAAAATGGCAAGGGAATGTTTCCCCCAAGTCCCCACGTCTCGAGGACGTCTCCATCCTAAAGATGTGTAGTTTTCCTGGGAGAACATGTCCCCACGGAACACTACAAAAAAGTCAAGAAAAACAAATTAAAAAAAAACTAAAACCATAAAAAGGACCTAGATCACTTCTAAATGCTATTCATTTCATTTGCAAACACAAACAAAGACAAAACAAAAACATTTTAAGCTTGTTGTACCCAAAATAATATTTTTGCTTCAATAAGGCATTTTGGTAAAAATGCTCTAAATCTTGAAAATTGTCGTCAAAAGTCAATTTTAGGTCAAAAGAAACATGGGCTTTTTGTGGGTTTATGTCAAGGAGGATACTTGCAATTTTGAAAATTAGGGTTTTAGCCCCCTATTTTTAGGAAAACCCTAAAAAATAGGACCTTTCCAAAAATGACTCAAAATGATTTTGATAGGTTAATTCCACTTCATGATCACACTAGTCAAGTCAGAATCATCAAAAAGTAAGTATTACTCTGGTGGGTCTACTTCACTTTTTCAAGAGAAAAGATAGGACCTCTGAAGTCATCAATGGCAAATGGCCAATACCAGGTATCAAGATCTAAGCTTTAAACGCTGCACAAATGAGTCTATGGCGAAAGATGCTCAAAAAGATGCTTCACGACGGAGGGGAATTTCAAAAGCTGAAATTTGCTAAAAAAATTCTAGGTTTGGAAA
This sequence comes from Sequoiadendron giganteum, assembly GCA_007115665.2. Lineage (NCBI taxonomy): Eukaryota > Viridiplantae > Streptophyta > Pinopsida > Cupressales > Cupressaceae > Sequoiadendron > Sequoiadendron giganteum. Next base: position 592,465,629 of record CM021105.1, read on the forward strand.
ATGCATGCCTTACTACAAGGGAGATGCCTTGGCAATCAACGCCTTGGTCAACTTTTCCAAGTGCCCATGCACGCGAAATGACAAAATCCCTCACAACGGTGAACACGGTCGCATTGTCAACAGCACGATCAACCCAGTCAAGCAAGACAATGAACGCAAAGCGCGAGGAGATCAAAATCGTCAAGAAATGACTGACTATGAAGCCCAAGCGCCCCTACTGGCCAAGGGAACCCATGAATTCAATAGGCCAACTGCAGTTGTTAAGAATTGCAAAACCAATCGTCTTCTTTAGAATTTTGCTAGCTTTCTAATGAATCGTCAAGCAAGTTCACCAGATTCATCAAACACAGGCAAACGAAGGCAGAGGCGGAAGATGTTGAAAGCAAGAGTCATCAAAAATGGCAGTCTATCAAGGGAAAAGCGCCCCTGTAGGCCAAGGGCACCCAGAAAAGAAAGCTCTTAGATGTCAGTTTTTGGATTGGTTATCTCTAGATGATCTTCCCGGATTCAATCCAACTTTGCAACAAATTTGTCTGCCAACTCAAAGAACATATCGAACGGCAGTAGTTGTTGATCAAATGAGCACGTAACTCAAAGGATAAATTGATGAGCATCAAAGCAACTGCACCCCTGCAGGCTAGGGGCGCCCAACATTTTGAGCATCCAGTTGTGATTTTTAGCAGTTGTCTTCTCCAAGGCATTTTCTCTGAATCCTTCCAGCTTCGTGATGAATCCAGCTGCCAGCTCACGGGACCTGTCAAACACTCGAAAACGAAGGTCAAGTGCGAAAATGTTGAAAGTCAAGGCAAGTTGAAAAACGTGAAAAATTGGCCAAGTACAGAGGAGAATTCACCCTTCTAGCAAAAGGCACCCAACTTTTTGGAGCACCAAATGCAGCTTTCATGCTTCGCAGCTTCCAAGGAGACCTCCTCAGAGTTGATCAATCTTCGCGACGAGTCCGTCAGCAAATTCAACGGAGCAATCAAACATCCGGCAACGAAGACCAAACTAGAGCATTTCGTGAAGGGTTACAAGGGGAAAATTATGTCTCAGAAGCACAAAAGTGCCCCTACAAGCCAAGGGCGCCCAAACTTTTGAGCCCTCTTAATTAACTTTCAGAGCTTGCAATACCAATCATCCTATTCAAAATTGAACTAGTTTTCCATTCAATATCTCAGCATGTTCGCGAGAATCATCAATCATCGGTGATTGCATATCAAAGCACGGAAGGTCAAGAATGGAGGAAGCTGAAAATCTCTGAAAATTGGTTGTCTAGCAAGAAAAAGCACCCTTCTAGGAAAGGCACCCAAGGATTTAAGCCATCAAAACCAGTTTTCGAGGTTTTCAGCTCCCAATAACATCTATTCAAAGTTGATCCAACTCCATACTGAATCTGTTAGCCAAGCCTCATGATCAATCAGGCATCTAGAATTCAAGATCCAACAAAGGCAGTTCATCACAAAAAAAGATGAAAATCTTCAAAAATTCTCTAACTCGCAAGACTTGGACGCCTAAAGTCAAAGTGGGCCCAAGTTGACTTGAGTTACAATTTTGAAGACTTCTTCATGCCTAAGCGTCCCAAAATTTGGGGAATTTCTTCAGTTAATTGCTAATCACAGAGATGACTCCAATCAGGATTTGGACGCCCTAATTGATGCTTCCACCTCCAAAACCTATTAATCAAAGCATCTAGGTGTCATAATTCATTATTTCTTTGCAAGTTCAAGAACAAACACAAATATTTTCTCTCCAACGCCATTTGAAGGATCTAACGGAAGCCATTTTCAACGTTCTTCATGTCTTCAAGATCAGGTTGCACAGAGGAACAGTTTTCAAGACTTCATATCTCCAAGTGTCATTTTCCAAAGGCAACAGCTTATAACTTCCAGCTTTTCCCCCAAATTCTTCTACTTCTTGTCTTAGGTTTTCTTGCATGTCCAAGCAAACTCCATTTTTTCACAGATCTGGCCTTTTGGGATCATTCAGCACAACATTGGCCATAAAACCCACATGCCAGAATTTTTCAGAAAAGTTGCCCCGCTACTTCCAATTTTTAAGGTTTCTAGAAAGCATCATTTCCTGCAGATTCATTCAAGCACAGTGAAGGAGTTAAGTCATTGATGCATGTAATCATTGTGATGACAAGGATTCTTCTGCCAGAGGATGACGAACATTTATTACACTCAGAAATGTGGCGGAATCGAAAGACCTTTCATTTCAACATGGACAGTTGAAGTCAAAAGAATTTGATCTTTGTTAAACAATAGAGGCTGAAACTGCAAGTGACACCTCACCTGCATCCATATGCCATCATACATGTGAGTCAAAGTAGACACATCTCTTGCAAATGACAACATCATGTCCTATTCTAGATGAAGTGGTCAGTGACATGGCACCCCTAGACATTTGTGGCATTATACTAGGACAACCATACATTTATAAGCAGCATGGTGTCTGCGGCTAGACCCCAAAGCATCATCATAAGACTATGGTGCAAAGAGTAAAGGATACTAGAAATGACTCCCATCATAGTTCACAAACTGGCACTTAGCAAATAACAAAATTACATGCACACACAAAATAAACTTAAAAAGTGCACGAGATGCATAAATAATGCATTTAGAGAGAACATAAGTCTATTACAATCATAATAGAATTACTCAGAATCAGAATTGACTCAGCAAACAATAAGTATAACTGGAATTCAATTATTCGGAATTTAATCAGAAAAAAAACACTCATAAAAACAGTGATAACCACTGGTTTTTGTTTTTTCAATCCAAAAGAAGGGTAAAGAACTCTGCTTATCCATCAGGCACAACTCAAAACTATTTTTAGGTTTTGCTTTTAACCAACCATCAATAGATCTTTTCAATTACTCAACAATAATTCATGTCATTGAGATGGAGATCCTAATCACTAAAGACGAAAATAAGAAAGAATAAAAATACAAGGTTTTAACATTATTTTCTATTTTTTGACATCAACCATGTGTGCTAGAAATTATTTCTAAGTCCAAACAAGTTTAGGCAAAAGCTCAGCAAATTACTCACCAGAAACTAGTGTTTTTTTGGACAGGCTGATATTGTGAGTTGCAAACAAACTATTCGTCTGTCAGAAAAGCTTGGGAATTTGGTGAAAACTCATTGAGTTTTGAACTACAGCTCCCATGAATCCAATGTCTCTGATTGGTGCAAAGTGTCAACATTTGGTGTCTATAAGGCTAGACCTCAAACTGTCATTCTCAGACTCTGCAACAAAAGTTACAGGATACCAAAAATGGCCTCCATGAATCCAATGTCTATAATCAGTGCAAAGCAATGTCAATATGTGATTGCCCAAACCAGGGAATTTGTTCTACTCATGGTCAGATCTGATGAATAAACAGAACATCATGGCTACCATGTGCTACAACACCAACTTTGACAACAGGTCAAAAGTAGATGTACCAGATGCTATTGAGATACAAATATGTGTTTTCCAACCAGTGTATCTCCTCTGCATTGCTAGCTGAAGCATTTGATTGATCTCATATGAACAAAGGTGCCACAACAGGAATTTGCACAATTGTAAAAGATGTTATGTTTGCACCAATTCTTATTTTGCCAAATCTTCAATAGTCTTTTGAGATCAAGACAAATGCCTTAGAGTAAGCATTAGGAGTAGTTCTCATTCAATATGGCCATTCTGTTACCTACTATAGTCAGACCTTTTTTGACATAGTGTGCAAATATCCAACCTACTATAAAATGCTTTAGGTTATTGACTAGGTCGCCAAACAGTGTAAACATTATAGACTACGAAAGAGGACCATCATCCAGATGGATTGCAAGTCTCTACAGTTCATGCAAACTCAAGGCAAGCTACAAAATGACTAACATCAAAGCTGGTCAACACATGTCCAACAGTTCCACCTCAATATTCAACACAAGAAAGGGAGTACCAATAGCAATTCTGATTGCTTGAGTCAACCTCCAATTGCAGCCTGACAAAATTTCTAGATTATTGTGGCACCAACTACATCAAAGTGGCACCAACTACACCTCAAATATTCTGATCATAGATATAAGCATAGCAGCAAAAATCGTTTGGGGAAAAAATCGGCAAACCAAAAAATCAGGATTTTTTGAAAAATCGTGAAAAAATTGGGAAAAAATCGGATTTGAAAAAAAATGTACAAAAATAGACAAAACCTATTTTTTAAAAAAACTTAAGGTCATTTCCATAGCATAGAGATATAGAGAGCAAATAATTTGTTTTTAGTTATGGTTTTCTTGTGTGCGTGTGCTTAATGACTACAAGAAAACCAAAAAATTAAAAAAACGCCTTCAGAAAATAATTAAACACCAAAAAAACAATGGCAATGGCACACCAAAAAATAATTAACAATATCAATGGTGAATCCTACTTGACAAATAAAAAACGCATTCAGAAATGATGAACAAGCTGTAACCCACGATGAGGAACTAGCAAAAACGCCTTCAGAAATTTGCGCCAATGAGAAACCCACGATCTGAGAGTAGACAAGTGCTCGAAAAACCCTAGACACCTTCAAAAATGTGTGCCGAACTAAGAAACCCTCGATAATTAGTGAAAGAGGAGAAACACAATGTCTTTATAGACAAAAATGCACCAATTTTTAGAGTTTTTTTTTGCGTGCGATTTTTCCACGTTTTTTTGCAGATTTTTTGCACAAAAAATCCCGATTTGCAACGATTTTTTCCTTGGCATTGACTGCCAAAAAATCGCAATTTTTACTGTGAAAAAATTGGCAACCTTCCAAATTTTTTTAAAATCGCGATTTTTGCGATTTTTTGAGGATTTATGCTTCTTTGGATATAAGTCCTCACAAAGACTTGGCAAGCCCCGAGGCGAGCAAGTGAAAATGAGTCCCAAGGACTTGGGACCCAAGTACCTGGCAAGTTTGAAGACTTGTTGGACCTAGCGAATCCTGCTGGAAAGACTTGGCCAAGTCAAGTGTGAAAATCAGAAAAAAAGAAATAAATTTTAAAAACATTCAAATGTGAAAAGAGTGAAAGTTAAGCATTTTTTGAAGCACTATTGGAGGACTATTGGAGGTTGGTTTAAAGCATAGTTACAAGACTCAGACTCGCCTCGGACTCGGCAAGCCGATTTTTGACTCGGAGCCTAGACTCGCCCAAGACTCGGCAAAGACTCGACAAATAGAAAAACCCTTGAAATTTAGAGATTTTTAAGGATTTAAAGCTTGTTTCATGCACCCTTTAGTGAATAAACCTCAAATACACAATAACATCATGAAATAGAAACTACTATGATCCTATACACAAACATATATAGATCACATAAGTATAAACGCAAATTTTAGCTGAAGGAAATAACACATTCAGATATATAAATATTGTCAAATGTATACAAAACTCATGGAATATGAAATCCATGGCATCAAAACAAATATCAAAACTAAAAAAATAAGTCTATGGCTCAGAAGAGCTTGCATTACTCATCCCAATATCACGACAAGTCATGCGCTAGTGTCTAAGTTAGGTCCTAGATGATGATGTAGCCATGATATTTGCTTGTGTCTCAATGATTGGTGTGTATATTCAAGTGAGGATTTTATTATTAAAATTTTATTGAAGCCTTCAAGACTGCATGTTTTGTTGTCTAATGTATGAATTTTGAAACAAGATAATCCTTGATTATGGCTTTGACTGTGAAAGATGCAAAGATTTGCAACAGGGGATATGTATTTTGTAGGTTTTTATGATCATGATTCATCATTGGCCTATAACATGCTTAGACCTATAGTTTGATGAGGGTTTGGGGGAAACGCCCCAACGGGGTCAAGGGGCAGTGCCCCTTGCCCGCCCCCAGCGGGGTCAAGGGGCAACGTCCCTTGCGGGGGTCTGGGGGCAACGCCCCCAGCGGGGTCAAGGGGTAGCGCCCCTCACAGGGTCCCGGGGCAGCGCCCTGGGCGCGCTCCCTGTCGCGATACAGGGCGGGGTTGAGGGGCGGAGCCCCCGCCACCAAGCCCAAATGAAGACCTTCAAAACCACACAAACCTTCATGGCGAACACCATTTATTTAAAAAATTTGAGAAAAAAAGAATGCAATTTTTAAAAAAAAAATTTAATCAAAATGGCCGAGTTTGGGGCACGAGACTCGGCGAGTCCGACGAGTACTCGGCAGCCGAGTCTCTGGGACTCGTTTAGGGTCACCCGCCTCGGGACTCGCGAGTACTTGCCGAGTTTGGGCGAGTCTTGTAACACTGGTTTAAAGCAATAAAATTATGAAAAATAGATGTTCCATGAAGGCTATGTGGTCTCAAAGGCTTTAATTTGGACTTGGTGTTAGGGGATGCTACCCCCAAACCCTGCTAGTGTGTTGTCCCCCAACCCCTGCCAGGGGCACTACCTCTCAACCCTACTAGGGATTGCCACCCCAAACCCCTACTCTAGTTTCAAAAAGAAACAAAAAAATCAACTTGGGCCAGGTCAAATGGAAAAGCAACATTTTTTTAGTTTTTTTTTGGCATTTTCTCTAAGTAGTCGAATCGTTGCTCCCAGGGCATCGTTTCAGAACCAGAATTGATTCGGAATCGAATCGAGGTGGAATCGTCCAGGAATCGGATTTTCACCTGTGTGTTCGATTCGACTTTTCCAAAACAATTCTGAGTGTTTCATGTGGTGACGTGGCGATTCTAAAATGTTTTAATGACCGTTTTCAACCCGAGCTTTGACTTTTTCCTGATTTTTTGTGAAATTTAGGGCGACGAAACACGGATTTAGCGTATTTTATTTGACGTTTTTAATTTATTGTACTCATCCATTTTATTCCTCTGCGTTTCAACTGGACGTTTTGTTTTATTTTCGTGAGTCCTTGACATCAAAAAAGGGCAAACCAGTCTTCTTCCCTGAGCAATGCGCAAAAAACACAAGGGCTACCACGCAGAGTGAAGGAGAAGTCACGTCAACTGCGAAGCAAAACGCACTGCCGACTGTGAAGGAAAACAAGCACGCAGACCAAGTAGGGATTTTTCATTTTCGTTAGTGTTTTTTTATTTTATTTTTTAGGTTCAAGTCTAATTTTTTTAATGTTTTAAAATTTAAAGTTTTAAGTTTTAAACTATATAACTAATAATATATATTATATATAATTTTTAATTTTTTTAGGTTATAAAACTAAAAATATTTTGAATATGAAATGCATAGAATATGATTAATATATATAATTTTACGTATTTCAATTTTCTTAAATAATAATGTATAATATATATAACATAAATTTATTTATAATAATTAACATATATAATTTTAAAATATAATTTTACATATTTGATATTTTTGATTTCATAATATGATAATATTATAATAACATATAAAATTTATTATTTTACAATTTTGTTTATAGTCTTATTATATATATAATTAAATTATTAATAATATATTAGTATATATTATATAATTAAATAACTTTTAAAATATAATATTTATATATTAAAATTATATAATTTTAAAAAATTATAATTTACTAATTTAGTAAATTTACTATTTACATTTAGATTCAGAATTTTAGATAATAAGTTTATTATTTAATTAATTAATTTAATCAAATTTCTCTTAACAATTTACTTGCAGGTTTGTTGCATGTAGTGTCGTAGAAAAACATGGCAAATAGTTCAGCTTTCATCAGCAATACTAATCCCTCATTCAAATTTGACCCGGCTTCACCGCTATGGAGACATGTAGAAGTATTAGAGCAAATTCCAAGTGGGGGGGCATGTATTTGGATATGCCCTAGGTGTGAAAAGAAATACACTAGTTCCTATAGCCGAGTGAAAGCGAATTTGTGTGCAAATACTGGGAAGGGAATTAGACCATGTCCAAGAAAAACTGGAAAAACCTGTAACACCTAACAAAATAGCAAAATATATTGCAAAACAAGAGGAAGCAAATGCAAGGTTTCAAAATAAAATGGGGCCTCCAATGAGTACAGGAAAGGGCTCAAAGATACCATCTACTTCATCTCACACACATGTAGGTCGTCCTGATATGTAGTAGAAAGCCATCCTTTTTTGAGAGCAAATGAAGTTGAAAATGTCAATGAGGCTAATGTTTCAAAGAGAGCAAAGGGACCGTTGGAGAAGGCATTTAATAATGATGCAAGACAGCTTGCTGACCAAGCCATTGGAAGATGCCTCTATGCAAATGGTATCTCTTTCAATGTTGTTTGATCACCTTATTGGCAAGACATGATAAGAAAAGCAAATGAAGCTCCAAAGGGGTACACAAGCCTAGGTTATGAGAAGGTGTGTACCACTATATTGTCAAAGGAGGTCAAACATATAGAAGATGCATTATATCCCATCAAGGCCTCATGGAAAGAAACGGGTGTGTCTATTATTTCTGATGGATGGAAGGATGCAAAAAATAAACCATTGATTAATGTGATTGCAGTGTACCCTAAAGGGGCAACGTTTCTAAAAGTTGTGGATTGTGAGGGGAAGGTAAAGGATGCACAATTTATTGCTGACATCCTTATACAATGCATTAATGAAGTGGGACCTCAAAATGTTGTCCAAGTTGTAACAGACAATGCGAAGAATTGCAGAGCTGCTGGTATGATAGTTGAGTCATGATTCCAACATATATCGTGGACACCTTGTGTCGTGCATTCCCTCAACCTCATGCTACAGAAGTTGGGTACAAAAATAGATTGGATCAAACAAGTCTATGCTGAAGCTGAAGAGATCCAAATGTTCATAACAAATCACCACATGTCACAAGCTATCTTTAGATCATTCTTGCAACTAGAGCTACTGAAGGTAACTCAAACTTCAAACATTGCATTTTTTTAATGTTATGTTTTACTTCAATAATTTATTTAGAATACATATATATATTGATTTTAATTGTTTACTTTTTATTTTCAAATAGGTGGCTGAAACTAGATTTGCATCCAATATAATCATCTTGAGATGACTTGTGAACATGCGAGAGGCGCTTTCTGCTATGGTCATTAGCCAATCATGGTCTATATGGAGGCAATCAAACAGTGAGAGGGCGGCAAATATAAAACATAAGATTCTAGATGACATTTGGTGGGATCGGGCGGAATATCTTCTTGCTTTCACCGAGCCCATATTGAACATGATACGCTTTACTGACATGGATAAGCCTTGCTTGGGGGAGGTTTATGATGGCATTAACTCAATGCTTGAGAATATGAAAAGCATCATATGTGAAAAAGAGCAAGATCCTGAAGAAATCTTCCTCAAAGAGGTGCATGTGTTGACCGGTGGAACAAAATGACCACCCCACTCCATCTTCTTGCCTTCTCGTTGACTCCCAAATTTTACAGCCCCCAAATCCTTGCTATACCAAACAGATTGCCACCATACCATGATACAGAAGTCAACGATGGGTTTAGGAAAGCTCTTGTTAAAATCTTCCCTGATGCTGAGATGGAAGATTGAACTTGCTCAAAACACTCAAATGACACCAAACCAAAACCAAATGATCTCTAGCAAGTAGGCGCCCAAACCCCAAGCAACAGACTGCAACCAAAACTCATGATATTTTTTTTGCACGCATTCCAAAGCACCTCCAGCATGATACAATCCCCAAGAAGGGCAATTTCTTTTTAAAATTCACACACCTGATAATAAAATCTGAAAATCAACAGCGGGGCACCCAGGTCTGCAAAACTCATTTGTCAAATACCCATAACCAAATAAAATTCATCCTAAGACTTATGAGGAAAAACAACAATCAGCTATACTAAACCAGGAACTCCAAAAACTGATAAAAACTCAAGAAACTCAACTACAATGTGATCAATCTGCTCTCAAGGATTAAGAACGGCCAAATCTCAAGTAGTTGCTATCTTTCAAGCAAGAAGCTAAGCCAACTAGGAGGTATGCATCCCTCGAAGCAACTCTGACACCATTTCGGCAACATAACAATACTGAAGACATAAGATAATCAAAGAGAGAGCAAGGCCTCTTATTTATAACTTTCTCCAACCTTGAATTCAAATTTATTTTCCCTCCAATTAGGTCGCCCCCATGAGATTCACTTTCAAATTCACTTTGACATTTGCATTTCATTTCAAACTTCATCCTCCATAACTTGGCGTCCAAACATAAGAAGGATAAAACTTTATTTAAAATGCCAATAAAAGGAATGTTAGGCGTCCCAAATAATAAAGTGAAATGCTTTTCAAATATTTCTCCAAGTATGGCGTCCAAAATACTTAAGTGAAAAACCTTATAAAATTTTCCCTTTTTAATAAACCAACTTATCCCTCCATTTAGGCGTCCACCAAGCCTTAGTAAAAATATTTCACTTAAAATAATATTTTCATCAAATATCGAACTTGCCAAAATAATCACCTCAGATGTTGGAGATCGGCTGAATATACTGCCCTGCCCGAAATAGCCATAATACCAAGTTGTTGAACTACTGCCAAAATTAGCACCAAAAGTGTTGGAGACCAAACTACTCAAATTGACTTGCCAAATATAGCCACTAAATTGAACTACAGAGACCCTACTAAAAATAGTACTGCTAAAAATAGTACTGCTAAAAATAGAACTTACTAAAAATAGCATACTGCTAAAAATAGTAAGTTGTTCCAAACTCATTTTAACCACAATCCGAGCAACCGTCGTACTTACTAAAAATAGTTAAGTCCAGAAAAGTTATCTGATTCAGTTGCATGTCACGCTGTCGCAAAACTCTTTGAAAACCCAGAAGGAATCCAAAATCTGAACTGTAAAACTCCAACATACAGCCATCGTAACTCACTAAAAATAGTAAGTCCGAAAAAGTTCTCTGATTCAGTTGCATGTCATACCACCGCAAAGCTCTCTGAAAACCCAGAAAGAATCTCGCAACCAAACTGCAAAACTCCAACATGCAAACCCCTGAATCCTCAAAAGAAACCTCCAAACAGCTGGAAACCCAAATTCTGCCACTGACTAGCCTACGGGCATTCGGGGATAGGCAATCATTCACTAGAGAGTGCAATGCTAAAAGTGAGGAAATTACAAAGATGTAGTTTCAAGTGAATTTGCTAGCTTTTGTAACTCTAATAATCAAAGTCTTTCTGCTATCCATGACAAATATAAGAAGGATGCTCACTCTTGGTGGTACCTCAATGGCTGCAAGATGCCACACCTCCAAGTTCTTGCAATAAAAGTCTTATCTCAAGTAAGTTTTAACTTTTTAAGTTTTATCATTTAAAACTAAAATGCGTTATTTTCAAATTTGAAGTTTGATTTACAATTTTTCTTAATTTAACAACTCTAATGAGAGCTCCCTTTGCTTCAATAGGTTGCTAGTTCTTCTTCAGCTGAGTGGAATTGGAGTACATACTCCTTCATCCACTCAATCAAGCGCAATCGATTGGCATCACACAAAGCAGAGGAGCTAGTTTATGTTCATTCCAACTTGCGCCTTCTTACTCACAAAGAGGATGAGTACAAAGAAGGGGCAGCAAAGATGTGGGATGTAGAACCGGAGCGAGCTGACCTAGATCTTTCTTTAGCTGCAATTGCACAATCTTCTTCAATTTTTGACGAGTCAAGTCGTCAACATACTTTTAGTGCAAGTGCTAATGTGGTTCCATCATCTAATGTTAATGTTGATGATGATCTTAGACTCGATGATGAGCCATTTGATGCAATTACAGATTAGTGAATTGGTTACCGTTTGTATTTTTTAAATGTTAAACAATGATTATCTATCATGATATTCGAGTTTGATCCTTTTGATATTGAAAACTGAATTTAAATTAGTATATTATGTTTCAAAAATTGAAATTTGTCATGGTTTTGTTTATCATATGTATTGGAATATGACATTCTAAACTTAATTTTGTTTCTAGGTTGCACATATATATATATTTATTTATTTATTTAAATATTTTATTGTATTTTTGTACGGACGTACCCGATTCCGTACCCACCCCCCCAAAAAAAATTTATGTACCCACGTACCCGTACCATGCCCGTACCCGATTCGGCAACTTAGCATTTTCCCCATTAAATCCCAAGTAATTGAAGTATATTTATACTTTTTGGTTTGTTGAGTCAATCCCTATCCTAAATAACACTCCTATGGCTGTAGCAGCATTTGCAGAATTGTTTGAGATACAAGCTCATGACTCCACATAGAGCTAGCAATGCTGAGCTGAGCAATACAAGCTCCTCTCTACCATAGTTCATGACTCCATATTGCGATTTTTGTTTTTGATGCCATGGATATCATAATCCACAAGTTTTCTGCACCTAAAGCACTTGATAATATTTATATATTTAAAAGTGTTGGAATCCACTTTTGTAGTCATGTAATCGATGTATACTTGTGTAGGTGATCAAAGTAGCTTATTTTTAGTAGTATATTGTGTCTTTAACATTTATTTATTGAAAGGTGTGTGATAAAAGCTTTAAATCCTTAAAAATCTCTATCTTTTATGGTTTTTTTTAATTTGCCAATTCTTTGTCAAGACTTGGTTGTGTTTGAGCATTGAGTCTTTGTCCCAGTCAAAAATCAGCTTGCCCACCTGAGCTGAGTCCAAATCTAGAGATTGGTAGGTGGGTTACAGATTGCTGAATAATACATCAAGAACAGACTCCTATGCTACATAGGGCATATGTATGTTCCTACTGAGAAGCGTCAAAAGATTAACTTAAAAGCTCACTACAGTCAGGTGGAAGGTCACTTTGGAGTACAGAATAAGTGGGAATTTTTCAGAGGTAATTCTATTGGCCAAAACTATATCATAATGTTCTTATATACATCAAATATTGCACAGTCTATGCCATTGCAGCCAACCAATCAAAAACAGGGTCTGTACACACCACTGTCAATTCTTGACAACCTTGGCAGTCTGTTTCCATGGATTTCATGTCAAGTCTTCTCGTAAGCAGACATGGTCATGATTATGTACATGTTGTAGTTGACAAGTTCTCAAGATGGTTGTCCTACTCCTGATGCCCTACAAGAAAGGGGTCTCTGCAGAAGACACTGCCAAGATATTCTTTAAAAATGTATAGGTCCATTTAAGTATCAAACAGGGACAATAGGTTTCTCAACCACTTTTGGTCTTCATTTCGGTTCATAATAGACAAAATTTGACAAAATCCACAGCATTCCGTCCACATAGAGATGGGTAAATGCAGGTTGTCAACTGCACATTCTCTAAATGTATCATTCAAAGCATGCCCACACAAACTTTTATCTATAACATGCATCTCTCATGATCAATCCACCTGTTTTTGTTTTTCAGGTGCCTTTTTACCGCTTCAAGATTTCTCGTGATCGCTATTGGTAGTTTACATTCTTTCATGGCTTTAACCCTTTGTTTTGTTTTACCAGATTGGTATTTTTTGGCTTTCAACTCAAATGTGAGGATTCTTAGATTTATTAGTAAAATATCCCAACAAGTGATAAAATCAATAGTCAGCAATCTAAACCAAATTCAACTTTACATCAATGATAAATAGCATCCAAGAATTTTTAGTTTTACAGTAAAGTTATGTGAAACCACAATGTTCACAAACTTTTGCAATCATAAACAAGTCTGTTCGGGGATTGATCAAAGCTTGTACAGACTGATTTGTGAATTTTTTCCATTTGTCAATAAACTAACACAAGCCAAATCCCCTAAACAAGGGACATTGCCTAGTACACAAATCACAAATCGGTGCAAGAAAAGTTTTTAAATTATTTATTTCCCACAGTACACTTTCTAGAGCCACAGAGTACCATAAATGCAAGTAGTTTCTCAAGTCACGAGAATCTGGATAAAAGAATTCAAATCCTAAAGAAATACATATTATGAAGTTTTGGATGTGAAATTCTTAACACAAAAGGCAAAATTCAAATAGTTATTAGACTAGGTATTATGAAGGTTTGATATACCACTCCTGCCGGATCATCATGATTTCCATGGATAGTGAATACTGGCAATCCAACATTGAAATTAGGATCCTCATAATTAACATGCCCAAATCTGCACCAGAACCATCATATATTTTGTGTGAGCTTCAGAAAATGTTCCAAACCCTGGCAAGAAGTTCAAATAAAACACATGGAATAATACATTTCTGATTATTTAAGAATCACTCCAAATGGAATTAGACTCAAAAGGAAAAGAAAATACAGATGTGTCACACAAAAATCTATTTTGAGATAGTCTACACTCAAGAAGTTATGTAATCTGTAACAAATCAAGCTCTCTACAATCTACGTGGTAAGTATGTATGCTTCAGAATCCTTTCAAATCTCAATGAGATAGCTTCCTGAGTTTTCCTGAGTTTACCATTCTTAATATGTGTAAAATTCTAAGTTACCAGTTCAGGTACAGGTTCAGATACAGGTATGGCAGTACGGCAAAAAAAAATTCCTTGGGTACAGGTACGGGAAATAAATAAACATATATATATATATAATTTATAAACATAAACATGTTCAAAATTAAAAATTTAATTATAAAAACAATGATATTCATTAGACATAAATGATAAACATAATTGCCAATAAATAGAATATTTAAATACCTCATATAATCATATTCATAATTTGCAAAAATGTAAATACTCAAGTCTCAAAATGTCATTACACATTGAAAATTCAAATTACAATCAATATTTAATTTAGTAGTCTTCAAATTTGTCTTCATCAAAAGAATCAAGGTCGTGATCTACACTTGGTTCAATTTCATTTGAACCACAATCAATTAGATTGCCACTCCCACTAGGTACATCAAATGCAGCAGTTGCCTCATCGTCATCTATAGAAGCTAAGGCAAGTTGTGCAACTGTAGCATCTAAATCAGCACACTCAGGGACTAGATCCCAATTCTTTGTCACACCCTCTTTGTCACACAATTCTTTGTGTTTGTCAAATGAGTTTGACAAGGTTGGCCAAGGCATTAGAAGGCTTTTTTAAGGTTTAGAAATGTGTTTTTTAATTGTTTTTTGCACTGTTTAAACTCACTGCTGTGCAGGTCCTCCTGGGTCCACCCAGGCGGCACCCAGGGCTGGACCAGCAAAGGACCCGGACCAGGACTGGACTGAGCAGGGTACGGGGGCCAAAATACAAGGACCCAATAACAGAGGTAAAATTCCATAGTAAATACAAGTTAAGTAGGAAATAAACGTGAGGTATTTCTTCTATATATATGTATTTAGACACACTTCAAGACTAGAAAATGTGGCCTTATTCTATGAGGGTTGCAACAATATTGAAATGGCTGTCCAGTCCAGGAGTGTTAAAACCAGTTACCATACACGTCTGGTCCTCAATGGAAAACAAGTCATTCTTCAGGGAATTAGGAAATTGCTGCAATGTTGGGCCTCAGTATATCCCCAGAAGCACAAAAAAAAACTTCAGGATGTTGCATCCTCTCAACCAGTGATTAGAAAATCGGATGATGGTGTGACATCCTCAAGAAAATGGAGTAAGTGATAATTACCTTTTTTGTTTTGGCAAGACTAGAAAATGTTCACCAGCCTTTGGGATTATCTCGAGCAGATAGATATGCATTTCATTTATTTATGATGGGATCTCGCCTGCACAATTTTACAGCCCCCAAAAGAAGAAACACATACATATGGCTCATGGATGTATGAAAACTTCTTTTTGAGCAAAATATAAAAATAATTTGATATCTTTCAAGCTTTAAATATAGTTTCTCTTTCCCAATGGTCATCTTCCTTTTCAGAAATGGCAACAAGCAGCAATTTGATAGATGTCTACATATTGCCAAGGGAATGGAGTGAGAGTAAATCAGAGAGAAAAATACCTTTTTCATTTTCTGCAAAAGATGAGTTGTTTTGTAACAAGGAACGACTTCTACAACTTTTGAGTCATATAAGGGTCATTGTTTAAAGAGATAGAGAGAGAGAGAGGAGAGTGTAGGAAATAAAAAGGGAATTGGGAATGATTACGTTGGAAGGCGGATGAATGGTGATGGATTGATCACAGCAGCCCCTTTTCTGTATCTGTGATGTGGGAGTGGATTTGTAAGTAGTGGAACCAAGATTGCTTTTGCCTTACACAGAGAGTAGAGGAACGAGGATATCCCCTGCCCCTATTTTTGCCTGCTTTCTACATTAAGTAGAAATGCATGTAAGGGAGGTGTGAGGCTGCCCCTTGATGTTTGATGTGATAATGAAGAGAGAAATTGTTCTATGGGTGTTTTCTCTGAATTCATGGCCTACTAAATTGCTGGTGTGGAGAATCATGCATTTTCCTCATATAATGCCTGAGGAACAGAATCAGCATATAGGAGAAGATTGATCCTTCTCGTCTTTCTTTTTGTTTTGATATTACATCTGAATTTGAAAATTGCATTTTAGGTTCTCTATTTAATATAAATGGCACAGTTTTTTATTTTATGACTAAATGAGAATAAAAACCCCTTCATAGTGGAATGTGAAGCAGGGGGCATAAGGTGAAAGTGAGGAAAAAGGGTATATTCTTAAAGACCTTGCTCTCCCTAGTGCCTGTATTTTGGGATCAGGTACTACTGGAAATTGGAATATTATTGGAAATTTGGAAGAATTTGGGATGATCCTGTGAAGCTGGACTTCAATGGTCTGATTGCAAGGCTCAGAAATTGAGTTGGAAGGACTGTTTAAGGGATGGCTTCTGTGGGTTTCTAAGAGCTGCCTGCTATCAATATTGATCCATTTCATGTTGGCGAGCCTTGAAATTTATCTAGCATGATAATATTTTTCTATAATCTAAGTTGTGATGAGATTTTTTATCAGTGACTTTGCTCTTCTCTACTTTTTTGTGGGTCCATGCTACCGAACCCCGGTATCATTAGCCCAAATATATTAAAAAATGTGTATTACTTAAGGTTCTCCAGATTTTTCCTTCTAATTTGCATATAGATATATTATAATTATCAATATTTATATTGATAATTGCAACTTCAAATTTATCATCAAAAATGTTAGATATGCAGACATGATGCTAACAATTCTAGTTCATTGACTGTTCCTCTCCAAGTTGTAAACCATTTCAAATTGAATTGCAGTTTTTTTTTCCCAAAATTTATGAATTTTATAATTAGTAGAAAAGAAATATAAAAGTTTAATGATTTTCATCTTACTTGTATCATTAAGAAACTTCTATCGTTTCTTCAGCTCATAAATGACAGGTTTTGGCCACAAACAAACAATAATTTTCTTGTGACTGATGATTAGTTATCTTTATAAAGATTTTGAA
This sequence comes from Sequoiadendron giganteum, assembly GCA_007115665.2. Classification (NCBI taxonomy): domain Eukaryota; kingdom Viridiplantae; phylum Streptophyta; class Pinopsida; order Cupressales; family Cupressaceae; genus Sequoiadendron; species Sequoiadendron giganteum. The sequence continues at coordinate 592,482,857 of CM021105.1, forward strand.
TAATTCTAACAAATATACAGTATTGCAGAATAAATGGATCCCTTTTTCAATAAATTCAACATCTACTGTGTGGCCTGCATATTTCTTGTTCCTATCTTGTTTCTCTACTTTTCCAAAGGTTCCCTGTTAATTTGTCTGGCTTGTGACATGAAGCCTCTGAAAAAGACAGTCTTCTCAAGAATCCTGCAAAGAATATAATATGTTTTGAGAGTGCTGTGCACAATTTCACTTATTTCCAAATTCACTGTTTTAAATATAAAACACTCTAGCTTTGCAGCAAAGATTGATGTCCAGATGTGTATTTAAGGTACATGAATATCCTTTTGGTGAAAACGAATTTACTCCATGTACATATTTTTATAATCTGAGATTTCGAATGTGTTAGCCTCAGGAGATTCCAGGTGTTTTTAAGTGTAGCTGTTTTGGAAATTCAGGAGTTTATGATTGAAATTCCAAAAGTCTCAAACTCCTTGAACTATGTGAAATATCTACATACCTCTATTTGTTCATATTAAAGTAATATTGTAATATTTAGTTTATAATGGTCAATTAAGTCTTTAAAATAGACTTTAGGAATATTCTTTTAGTTAGGATCTTATTTTAATGCTTTACTAGTTGTCAATCTTATCCTTTATGTGTAAATTTTATATAACTCTTATTTAAAGAGACTTTTGCTCCTTTGTTAATATCGAATATCTTGGTAATCATTATGTGTTATATTTTTTCATAATATGGTATCAAAGCCCAAGTCACACCTCAAGATTGGTGGATTCGTGAAATTCTACAAACTGTTATAGTGAAAACAAATGTGTTTAAGGAATTTCAAAGTTCAAATCATTAGTAAAGAGAGTCAAGATGTGACATTATAGCTTTTAGATCTGATAATGGAGGAGAATTTTGTTCAAACGAATTCAATGACTTTTGTTCTACACAAGGTATAAAACGGCAATACACAACACTCTATACTCCACAACAAAATGAATAGTTGAGAGAAGGAACCATACAATTACAGAGATGGCCCAATGTATGTTGGAGAACAGGAGTGTTCCCAAGAAGTTTTGGGCTGAGGCAGTTTACACTCCAGTTTATCTTCTCAACGGGTCTCCGACGCAGGTAGTGAAGGAGAATACCCTAAAGGAAACTTGTTTTAGGAGGAAACTGAAAGTGACTCATCTTAAAGTCTTTTGTTCTACTGCATATGTTTGGATTCCAGATGCAAAGAGAACCAAATTGGACTTTAAGAGTTAGAAGTTAATGCTTACAAGCTATAGTGAAAATCATAAAGCCTACAAGCTAATTGATGTTGACACTGACCTCTTGACTTTCAACAGGGATGTCATGATCGATGAAGAAGTTGGGCCCTTTCAACTCTCTTTAAACATCAAGATTATTGAAGATCAACCTTTTAAGGCTAAGTATTCACATGTTCAACTTCCGCTCACTCCACTTAAAGAGAGGGATGATTGTAAGCATGTGGAGCCTCCCATGCAGGTATGAGTACCAAAAGATCTTTTTGAGGATAACCTGGATCAACGTCCAGATGACATAGCAACAGGAAGTCCAAGTCATGATGGAAAAACTGATTTGGATGAAGAGGTTTCTAAAAAGAGACAAAAGAGGTGGGAGATCATCATTGGTGATGTTCGAGATGATGAAATGATCAAAGGTAGATCATCCAGAGGCAAGAGCAAGAACACGGTTAACTTTGCTCTTATGGCCAATCTTCAAGGAGTTTATGAGCCCCAAGAATTATACAATGAATTTCTTTCTTTACTCCTTCCTTCCTTCCTTCTATGATCCCACCCTATTTCATTGTGAATCTATTACCTTTTTTCACTCTTTTAGCATTTTTAGATATGTTTTTTCTGTTAAAGGATATCATGTGGACTTCATCCCCCAAAAAAATTAAATCTGAACTAAAATATGTATGAAACAACAAGGATACATGAAAAAACATGGCAAATCCAGAAGTTGACCTTTCATATATTTCCAGCATGTTTTGGGGGAGTTTTGAATTGCAGAATGGGAAAAAAAGGCCCCCCTAAGGCTTTCCTGTGACATAGTTTATCAAAATAAATACTCCCTTCACATCATTATATGCCCATACAGGTAAAAAATTTAAGATGGCCAAATAAGAGATTTCATTCAACAAATGAAAAATGCAATTTAAATCATGAATTATTCAATTTAGGTGACATGCTTGAAGAGAAAAAAGCAAATTCATATATTTAATGACTTGACAGGGATCCTTGATTTAAAATCAAGACATATCAACACCTCAAAGCCAAGTTTTAAGAAAAATGCCATGTCTTTATTGGCATGGATATATATAAAATTTCAAGTCTGTCTCACGCTGCGTTCCATTTCATGACTTGATATGTTACAATCAACCAACATCAGTTTATATCTTAATATGATAAGATCAACTATCCCTTCACATCTTCACAAACAATTATGAACAAAATAAACATCTAAAATGCATCGATGAACTGCTCATAGAATCTGTAATTTCAACTTTGGATTTATTAACTTGTTTAACAAATTTAAACCATCATATTGAAAGAAGATAAATACAAAATAATAAATTTGGGAAAAATTGAACATAGATTGCACCAGAATGTTGACTTACAAGAAGAAAGAAATAAATTATGTTAATGTCCATAAATGACCAAAAGTAGGTCAATTGGACTCGAAGACTACATTCAGTATAACTTAAAATAAAGTCTTAGGATAAAAGTACTGCAGATCATGAAAAATTAGCTTATCCTAGATTATGAAAAAGTAATTATGCACAAAGCATTAAAGAAATATATGCATAACGATGGGGTAAACCTAAAACAGTTAATCTCTGAATTATAATAGCTGAGAACATATAGACCTGCAAGGGTCGTACTCCTCACGAAAGCATGAGAATTGGTAGTCATAACGTTAACAATACCCAGGATTGGCCCAAAATTAACCATTCTATTCATGCAACTATCTACTGTCTATATAACTTTAAGGATGTATCCACTGTATCATGTCATGATTTCAAAAGCGTGAATAAATTCCTTGAAATTTTTGTTTATTTAATAACAGTAGGCAATCCATAAATAGTACAAATGGGTCATCCACTCATTTCAATAGGAGGTTTTGTTAGAATAATATATTCTGTATATTTAATGGTCAATGTATTTAATAGGTTAGTTTTTTGTCTACTGTTGCTACAATAGTCAGTAGGTAGATTGTAGGTAGATATTTAATATCTACAATAGATTTCTACTTCTTTATATTGCACCTCTTTTTTCAGTTTAATGCAACTAAGAATTTTCCAGTTCTTTCCAGAACATGGTATCAGAGCAGAACTAGGATTTCTGGGCACAATTTTTTAAAGGGAAATTTCTGATAAAAAATTTCGTGGGCCTGTAGGTCATAATTCAAAAGTTTTTTTTTCCTTTCATTTTTTTCGAGTCATGTTTGTGCCATAGTCGCATCCTGAAACTGGGCGGCACGTTTTTCTATGTTTTCGTGTTTTTGGTAGACGCGATTTTTTGCAAATCGCGTCATCCGCAGGCCCTCTTCTTTTGTCCTCCTGCACGTTTTTGGCTCTTGGCTCGCGTTTTTTACAAGCGTCTTCGTGCCTTGTGCACTTTTAGTCCACTTTCTGTGCGTTTTTAGTCCACTTTCTGGCACAATTTGCAGGCTGTGGATGCATTTTTTTCTCTTAGCCGTGCGATTTTTGTCTCTTAGCTGACATTTTTTTCTGGTGTTTTCTTCTGCCCGCGCGGCGTTTTTTTGACCTTTTTGGTCGTGTTTTTTGCAAACGCATTTTTCAAGGGTTTTGTGTCACATCTTTTACTGGTTAAACGCGCGTTTTTCTGTGGCAATTGGACACGTTTTTTAATCTGAAGGTCGCCTTTGTCTTTACCAGCGACGGCTAGGGTTTCTAGTCTTTGTATGTCAAAATTTTTAAAATTTTCTGCCTTTTCTAGTTTGTTCATGGCGGCCTAGGGTTCCAGGCAACTCGGCTAGGGTTTTGACCCTTCAAATCCAGTCGGAAAAAAATTTTGATCGCAGATTCCTTGTGGGTTTTTCATAAGCTCAACTGGGTTGTCGTTAATTTTTTTGGGTGTCTCGAAGTTCATGCCTCGAAATTTGTGCAACTGGGTGTTGACGAAATTTTCTAGGTTTTCAGCACCTTTTCTAGGCATTCTTCAAATCTTTTGGATTTCGTCATCAACGTGCCTCAAAATCCGTGCTAGGGTTTCATCTTTGAATTTGTGCGTTTTTTTATTTTCGTTTTGCCTTCACCAGTTTGACCCTAGGGTACATGATGGCATCTCTGACGAATATCATGCTCGAAAGCAGCCAGAAGTTTAACAAGAAGAATTACAACACCTGGAAGCAGCGCATGATTACGATCTTCGAATATCGTTGCCTCAATCAGATCGTTTTGGGGAACTCAGCTCGTCCCACTGTAGTCGGAAAAGACCAAGACAAATGGCATGAACGCAACCGGGAAGCCGTCATGCTCATCAAACTCTCAGTCACAGATGAGCAGCTACCTCAGGTACCATCTAGCAAAACTGCTTCAGAAATTTGGAATCATTTGAAGGCCCTTCATGAAACCTCCGACAAGAGCAGAACGTTCTTTCTCAAGAACATGCTCTTTTCCATCATGATGGATGAGAAAATGTCCTTACAGGAACATCTCACGAAGATTAAGGACATTTGTGATCAGTTGGAGGCGATTGGTCGAACAATGGAGGAAGAAGACATGGTCGTCATTACTCTAAAGAGTCTTCCGCGTTCGTATGAGCATTTCATCAAGACATTGAATATCACCTCCACCAATATTGATCTCAAATTTGAAGATCTTTGCAACAAGCTCTTGCAACAGGATCAATGGCGACAACAGTTTGGAAGCAGTACCAGTTCCACCTCCACAGAGCAAGCGTTCTCTGCCAAATCTTTTGCTAAGAACAAAGGGAAGGCTCAATCTTCTCAGCCGAAAGGCTCTGGTTCTTCACAGGACAGCAAAAAGAAGAACATTCAGTGCAATTATTGCCATAAATATGGTCACATGAAGGCTGATTGTTGAATTCAGATGGCTTCTGAACAAAAGAAGCAGGGAAGGTCTCAACAAAATGCAAATGTTGCGGAGCACACTGAGCAGAAATAGTCTGCATTCTATGCTTTTATGGCCAAGAGAACTGCAGATCTAGTCCAATCTTCTGCCTGGTATATTGATTCAGGGGCTTCTTGGCATTTTACTCATCGTCAAGATTGGTTCACCAAATATGAACCATTCACTGATTCAGTGATCTTTGGAGGCGGTGAAGAGTACACAATTGCCGATAAGGGCAATGTTCAAATTCACTCTGGAGGAAGAAATTTACTCTTTCTTGATGTCTACTATGTTCCAGGCATGGAACATAATCTTCTCTCCGTCAGCCAGATCATGAAGCATTCTCCCCAATTGGATGTCATTTTAAGTTCGTCCACTTGCAGTATTGTTGATAAGGCGACACGCACTACGATTGCTATGGGACTTAAGGATCATGGTCTGTATAGACTTGTTGATTCCGATGATTCTCAGGAGCACGCTCTGGCAGCAAGGAGTACTTCCATCAGCAAACTTTGGCATCAACGTTATGGGCACTTGAATGTGCACTATCTCTCTCAATTGTCTCGGGAGGATTTGTTTGCTGGTCTACCTGAGATCCAAACTCAAAATCATGGAGTTTGTGGAGCTTGTCAAGCTGGAAAGCAGCATCGGACACCGTTCTCGGATGGTGATTCTTGGCGAGCCTCCAAGGTCCTTCAATTGGTTCACGTTGACGTATGTGGACCAATGAACACTCCATCTGTTACTAGGTCCAGGTACTTTTTATTATTTGTTGATGATTTCAGTCGCGAAATGTGGGTGTACTTTTTGAAACATAAATCAGATGTGTTTAGTACATTTCAACAGTATAAGGCCTTGGTTGAGAAAGAATCAAGTTCTCACATTGTTACTCTAAGGTTAGATAATGGGGGGGGGAGAGCGGGGGGGAAGGGGGGAGTTTTGTTCAGCTGACTTCTCCACTTTTTGTGCTCAACACGGCATCAAACGCCAACTCACCACACCATACACCCCTCAGCAGAATGGTGTTGTTGAACGTAGGAATCGCACCATTACTGAAATGGCTCATTCTATGCTGGAGTACAGAAATGTACTCAAGAAATACTGGGCTGAAGCAGTTTATACTGTCGTCTACCTCCTTAATCGGTCACCTACACAGGCCGTTAAGAAGATGACTTCCGAAGAAGCCTGGTCAGGACATAAGCCTAAAATGGGCCATCTGAAAGTCTTTGGTTCTATAGCTCATGTATGGATTCCAGACGCCAAGCATGCCAAGTTGGACTCCAAGAGCCAGAAGCTTATGTTTACTGGTTACAGCGACAATCACAAGGCATACAGGTTGATTGATGTGGAGACGGATCGTCTCATATTCAGTCGTGATGTTGTGATTGATGAGACTACTGGTCCATTTGTTCCTACTACTAGCCCTAAGGATCAGCCTATGCAGGTTCCTGATGATGGTGTTCGTCTTCCTCTTTGTTCCCTTGATGGGAGGGCTTCAGAGCATTCTGACTCTGAAGATGAGGAGTCTACCGGTCCTGATATAGCACCACCTGATCTTCCTCAGGATTCACATCCAGATGACTTTGTTCCCGAAATCTCAGATGCTGTTGTTTCTCCTATTCCAGATGTTGGTACTTCTACTCGTCGACCTAAATGGTGGCTCAAGTCTATCGGCGATCTTCATAATGATGAACTCATTGAAGGTAGATCAACTCGCAGAAAGAGCAAGCAGCGCACCACAGTCAATTTTGCTCTTATGGCCAACATACAAAGCATCTATGAGCCTCAGACATATTCTGAGGCTAAAGGAATTCCAGAGTGGGAAAAGGCTATGCAGACAGAATATCATAGTCTTCTGAAGAATCACACTTGGGTTCTTTCTGATCTTCCTCTTGGGAAGAAACCCATCAGTTGCAAATGGGTTTATAAGGTCAACTATCATGCCGATGGCACTTTGGATAAATACAAGGCCAGATTAGTCGCTCGGGGGTTCACACAGCGGGAGGGCATTGACTACGAGGAGACTTTTGCTCCTACTGCCAAGATGAGCACAATTCGTCTTCTTCTCACTATTGCAGCCCAATTCGGATAGACAGTTCATCAGATGGATGTCAAGAGTGCCTTTCTCAATGGTGAGTTGCAGGAAGAAGTCTACATGATGCAGCCTCCTGGTTTCAAGGTTGCCGGAAAAGAACATCAACTATGTAGGCTCGTGAAAGCACTCTATGGACTGAAACAGGCTCCCCATGCATGGTACATCAAGATTGATCAGTATTTGGTTGATCATGGTTTTCAGCGCAACCCTTCTGACACTAATCTGTATGTCAAGCACTCTGGTGATGATATTCTCTTTCTTGTTGTCTATGTTGATGACTTGATCATTACTGGCAATTCAACACATTTGATTGCAGCAATCAAACAAGACTTGTGTCAGGCTTTTGACATGACAGATTTGGGGCTTCTCCATTATTGTTTGGTTATTGAAGTTTGGTAGACCGCTGATGGTATATTTATCTCTCAATCTAAATACGCTCGGAGTCTGCTTGACAAATTTCGGATGCAAGATTGCAAACCTACCTCCACACCTATGGAGAAGGGGTTGAAGTTATCAACCAACTCTGATTCACCTCCGGTTGATGAAACGACATTCAGGCAACTAGTGGGCAGTCTCATCTACCTCACTGCCACTAGACCCGACATCAGTTTTGCAGTGAGCTACATCTCTCGCTTCATGACAGCTCCGAAAGCTAATCATTGGCTTGCAACGAAGCGAGTGCTGAGATATGTTAAAGGCACTTCAAATTATGGCATTTTGTATGGCAAATGCAAAGATCCAAAGCTGATTGGTTATACAGATTCAGATTGGGCAGGTTCAGTGGATGACCGAAAATCTACTTCTGGATATGTATTCAGTTTGGGTACAGGTGTTGTAACATGGACCAGCAAGAAGCAACAAGCAGTGGCTCTTTCCTCAACAAAAGCAGAATATCGAGGAACCGTCAAAGCAGCATGTGGGGCAGTTTGGCTCTGCAGGATGCTTACTAACATACACATGTCACAAGCAGGACCTTCTTCCTTGTACACTGGCAATCAAGGGGTGCTCAAACTCGCCAAAAATTCAGTCTTGCATGAACGTACCAAGCATGTCGAGCTTCATTGTCACTACATCTGCAAGCTGGTAGAAGACGGATCAGTTCAGCTGCAATATGTTCCAACGGCGGATCAGACTGCCGATATTCTCACCAAGTCTCTGAACCCGGATAAGTTTGTAAAATTCAGGGGGCAACTTGGTGTTTTTGATAGATTGACCATTAAGGGAGGGTGTTAGAATAATATATTTTGTATATTTAATGGTCAATGTATTTAATAGGTTAGTTTTTTGTCTACTGTTGCTACAGTAGTCAGATGGTAGATTGTAGGTAGATATTTAATATCTACAGTAGATTTCTACTTCTTTATATTGTACCTCTTTTTTCAGTTTAATGCAACTAAGAATTTTTCAGTTCTTTCCAAAACAGGTTTGGTGGGCTTGAATCTTTTGTTAAGTGAATCAACCTACTTCATTCATGTCACTATCAAATTGTTGACAGAATTCAAGGGTAAAGAGGCCTAATTACACAATGCTTTGTCTGATTAATTTTAGAATACAAGACATTAATAGAGTCTCTCTGCGGAGAGTAGCTACATGCAAATTTCAACAGAAATTATCAGACAGAAAGACAATATCTTTTGTTACAACAAATTCTCCATGCACTTCAGGAAAGCCTCTAATAAGAAACTTGCTTAACATAAACAAATAAATATCTTTAGAGTTTATCTAGAAATATCTGTCTTACATATTAAACAAGGCTACAAAGACCAAAGAGAATATCTTACACATTTGCAAAATTAATAGTTTGATCACTGACAACTTGAAACTGGACTGGACGATCATTGAGGCAGTAACGCCGCAGGATTTCTATTGTTTTTACTAGAGTTGTCCTTGATGGCTTGTTTTCGTGGAAAAGATCACCACCAAGAAGCACAAAATCTACCTGTCATTAAGATTGGAAAAATAACACATTAGATTTACAATTGGTAGGGTAGAAAATCAATATGAAGAAACAAAATATTTGGTAAATAATAAGATTTATATTAAGTTGGATTACAAGCACAAGTGATGCATAATATCCCACTATGCAGATAAATTATTTCCACTAATACAATTATCAGCATTGAACTAATATCCCAATTTCAGACTGAAACGATACTGCCATAAACTACCATCAATGATATGGATGATTGTATTGAGTAATTAGAGCTTTCATGGTCAGTTTCAATTAGATTTTTAATCTAGGTGGGATTTTGATCCATTTGTATTTAATTCATCTCTACAATGCCCAGTTTTTATAAGACTATGAATAGTCATTACTCTATGGACTTACATGTTGGTGTCTGTTGGTAATAATCACAAGACGAGGGACACACAAAGCACACAAGTACCTCAAAGCATTTGTCACGAATGGTGATTATTTAAAAAATCCACCGCATTTAGAAAATGCTATTGATTTAACCAAATACCTTTTCAATTTTTATATAAAATCACATTGGCAGAAAAAAAACAGTATTTTAGACAATACTAATAGCAAAGTCATATGACTTATTTTGTACTTGCAATTACTTGTGAGTCAAACCCTGGGGTCAAAAATAAGTTGAAGTTAACTGCTCAGTCTAGCTGAATCCAAATGAAGAATTTTTTTAATATTTCTGCTAGTCTACAAATATAGTTCAAACAAGAATCTGAGCCAACTGATACTAATACTTAGCTTCTTACAAGGAATACAATACTTAGCTGCTTAATAGCATTAACATTTACATAACAACTTACAAATTCTTACTAGAAGCTAAAGAGTGGAAGACCAAGAGTCACCACTAAGAATTCCACAACCTAAATGTCACTTTGGGGATTTGAACTTGCATCTCCATAATTAGAATCCAACACTTTAACCACTTGATATCAAATCCTTTGACCAAATGAAAATTTGGAATCCAAAATTTGTTTTACTGAATTTCTCAATTGGTTTTCCACTTCATTTTCCATGGGGATCAATTTTTGGTTTTTCAGAGACTTCGCCTATCCAATAGCATCACCAAAGACCCATGCAAATGAAGATTTGTAGTAATTTAACAAGCTCTATGGCACATTTGAAATATTCTGTAAGAATAAAGGAATTTTGAAAGGATACCAATGTGCCCTACCTTCCAAACGTCTGCAAGCTGTGCAACTAGATTTGTTGTATGGTCTGAGGTAAGCTGAGTTCTTCCCCAATTTTGTAAAAGCAACAGCCATTTTTCGGTTGAGATCCTAGTAAAGCTATAAACATAAAAGTGGAGACAGAAAAAGACACCATTTGGGAAAACTACAACCATGGCAAGGATCAAGTAGTAGAAAGTATTTTTTTCAATAAAAGAATCAATGGAGGAACAATGACTCCCCGTTTGTCAAGTTGCAGCCTTCATCTAAGTACAATCTTATGTCACATGCGAGATGTTGAGGTCACTAGACTAATGGAGCTCATCTTCCTTTATCGGCCATCTTTCATTGTCTCATCATCAAGTTTTCGCACTTAATTTGGATTCGTCATCATATCTCTTGATGAGAAAAGTTACCAAAACATCCCAACATATAAAAAAGAAAAAGAATGGACAATAGATTCACGAGGAGCAAACCTAAGAAAGCTAAGCACCAAATTGCTACTGAGGAAGTCTTGAAATGGCTTTAAAAAATGTGATCCACTCATCTTCAATAGGCAAAGATGAACACTTTAGAATGGCCAAATATTTTGAAAGTAGGACCAAGGGGTGTAAGGCAAATCTAGGAGAGACATCACCTTTAGGTGGACTTGCACATCATGCTCTGCTAGCTAGCACATTGCTCACGACAAATCTCATACCATCAAATAGCCACAAGACTAGACTTTGATGAGTACTTGACAATACTTTCTACCCACGAATCCTTGAAAAAATCATCAAAGAGGGGAGCTCCATCTTGGAGCTTAGTGAAGGGAGTCCTTTATTTACTGAGCAAACAAAATGATCACACAAGATGTATATGATGGAGTGGGACAGACTAATCTTGCTTGGCCCATGGGTAACTTTCTCAAACACCACCAAGTGCTCAAGAAAACCTACATTTGAAAGATTATCGAAGAGATTGTTCACCACAATGGATGACTATATAGCATCTACTAGTTTATTTGCAACCTTTGCCCTAGTAGCCAAAATTGTTGCCTTGGCTTTTGTGTCAAACCACTCAATCTCTTGTGTGAGGCGAACAATATCTTTAAGGCATGGGATGTGTCCCTCAACTCTCTGCAAGTAATACTAACTCATATCTTTAGGCAATAGCCACACAATGGATGATACACTGCAAGTTACAGATAATGGTCCTTATTGTGAATTTATCAACTTGTTTTGGATGCATCAGAACAGTACAAGTTCAATAGACTGCACATAAGGCTAACTATCTCTACTAGGAAAACAGTTTTTCCACAACACTGCAAGAAAATAGAAGAAAAAACCTGATAGCACCCTTGCACTCTAGTTTCTCATTAGAAAGAATTTGTGGAGTGACGATAAATTCAACCATAAAATATTCATAGATTAAGATTTTGGTTACAGAACCTTTACTAGTAAAACATTGCTAAAGAATGAGTTTCTTTCCACTAAAACATCTCAAATGCAATACCTGTTTTTGCTCCGCTATTGAGCAGATCTCCTCAAACGCATAAAATGAATCATGGCGTCGAATTTCATCCTTTTCCATATAACCAAGGTGGCAATCTGTGGCAACAAGGATTCGCAAAGTACTTGTATCGTCTTCCCTGAAATTTAGTCAAGAAACAAGATGAAGGAACCCATCAGCAGCAAAACCAGCAAAATAATGAATGGAATTGTCTTCAAAAGATTATCCATTTCACAAGAAACTGAAGTGTCAATTTTATAATATATAGAGGTTGTTAATAACACAATACATCCACTTGGTTTTTAAGTATTTCATATATTTCAGCAAAAACACCAATAGGCTCCAATATAAAGCAGAAGTCAAAAGAGCAATCAAGAGCTACAGGAAACTAAACATAGGGTTTGATGAGAACCATGAAAGAGAAACAGGAACTAGAAATTACATAGATACAGACACCTTTACAGTAATAGATAGCAAACAAGCGTAAACCTTCAAGTTTTTCGCAGCCAGAGATCAAACTTAAAGTTCTTAGTAGATCCACATGCAGCCAATGCACTTAGCAGACCCACATACAGCCAATCAGTTCAGCAAATGCATGTTGTTACTGCTGCAAATTCAACTTTAATGTGCTTAGCAGGTTCACACGGCCAATGTACATACCAGATAAATCATAGATAGAGCCAATCAGTCTGCCATATGATGCATAACACTATGAATCTAATAAAAAGATGCCATATATTGAAAAGGAAACCCCTACAAGAAGGTAGAAAACCTACAAGAAGGATAAAAAGGCAGGCCAACATAAATGAAATGAGAGAAGAGAACCAATAAAGGGAACCAACATTGATGTGACCCCATCTAAACAATTCTTCCTCTACCATAATTATTTGTTTGTTGTTATAGGACTAATGACATGGCCACAACAGGTCATTAATTTGGTAGGTTATAAGTATGCAACTTGACTTAAAGTGGGATGAATTGGAGACTTCAAAACCCTCGTGAATTGCCTTAAGAGGGAAGCAATCAGGTTTTGAGATACCTTCCATGTTCCTTTACACTCTATCCTTTGTTTTTATCCATGTAGATACAGTTATATGCATAGGCACCAAGAAACTCCAGTATAGGGATGAGGACTGCATCCCTAGCCCCATACCAACATATTCTGGTGATTATATTTATAAATAATTTAGGCAATAAACCTCTTCATTTACTCATGTACCTTGATGATAGGCATCCTGGCCCTGTACCCGTGCCCTTAAGTCTCCAGATGAGTATTTTTTTTATATGATATTAAGAGGATGACTTGAATAAGACATGTGGTATGGCAGAACTGTGTGCCGTCTTCAAAAAATATTTACTCACTCATTGTTTATCCATGTTAGGTGCTGCTAACCATTGAAAGATCCAGCTCAATTTGTCACTTCCAATGGAAATGGGTTGCATCGTGTTTTGAGTAGTAAGCAAAACAGTATGACCTTTCTAAATAAAAAATGAACATGAGAAATGTATTGACAGAAAATGCTGCAGAAATGAGAAACTTAAATTTCAGCAGTGATCGTTTCAGGCCAAATAAGGGAGAAATACTGTCTGCATACAACTTTCTTCAGGATTATATGCTGGAAATGAATTCAACTATGTATATACTCAGCTTATCTCCTGTACATTTTGTGAGTAGGTTCTTTATGTTTAAATCATGCCCCATACTAATGATTGAGTTACTATCGACAAACAATATTTTATTCTGGAAATTCTGTTACAGTAACGAATACAAAGTGGTATAGATGCATTCAGAAGTCATAGAGTCCTTTACCTCAGGACAATAGTCACACATATACTATTATAATGAGATGGAATGATGTTGATATAACAATATTTTGCATTAACATATGTTTATGTCATTTGTCGTATAAAGAAGACAAATTTGCATTATACCTTAGATTTGCATCACTCTAGATAAATATTTAGCTTCATTTTCAAGGGATGAAAGTAAATCTACACTAAATTCAAGAGTAGTAACAATGATATTATTTATCATGCATTGAAGAAAAGTGCGGCACAAGAACTGCGCTAGAACCAATGGCATCTCCTAGTTGATTTGGGGTCCATACGGTAGAATGTCACTTTTGATCTAACAGTGAGCAAAGCTAACACTAACAAAAAAACTGATTTTTAAAATGATGAATGTGTATGTAACCAATTCTTTCCTGGTATTCATTTTAGGATAAATCAACCATTATTACAAGAGTGACTCCACATAATAAAACAGCTACCAAAGGAGATGTATGCAGCTATGGAATAAAGCCAATGAAGTACACGGTCAAGAAATGCATGGTAGCCAGCAGTAGACATTGAAAAAACGGCCTGCATTTCAACATTCCTCTAGTCTCAATTCTCACCACCAAAATGACAATAAAATATAAATCTATCAGCAAAAAGATGCTTACAAAGAAATCAGAAGTATCCCATCAACCATATCTACCTTTGCTTCAAAGAGAAAATTTAAATAGATATGCAACATCCACAATGTACCACTTTAAGCACCAAACCAGCAAAACACGCACCTGGTAGAATATAATCTCATAATAGTTGACAGAAAATGATATTCATGGATAGTTTCTGGGCTCATTATTAGTGAGAAAAATAAATAAATGAAATACCTTATACAAGTTACAATTTCAACTAAATAATCGGACAACAGTTGCTCCATGATATTTTGCCTGGAGCTGATATAGGATTTTAAATTGTTACTATGATTTGATTTATATCCTTCTCTATTTTCTATGACATTGTTGACCTTATGTATCCTAGACCAACAAATGCAATTCCTCTATCTTGAATTGAAGGTAAAACTTCATGGCTACAACACTATCCCTTCACACTTGAGCATTTGACAAACAGTTTGCATGTGGAATAGTTAGATTCCAATTAATATCCAAGAAGAAATCTAGTACAATTTTGATCCTATATAGTTTGTAACCAGAGCTATTTATCAGTTTCAATCGATAATTTTCTTACGTGTAATTCATCTCCAGTAGAACATGAGGTGATTTGAACTAGATCGTTGAACCCACTCAAATGGTTCATACACCTGATTCAAACTGGAAATCAAACGGATTTACAACACAAACTCAAATGCCTGCTTATACTTCACAAGCATACCTGGATATAAAATTTCCTTTGCTTCTCATGCATGACATCGCTGCATTAAGAAGAAAGATAATAAATCTACCAAAAGAGTCTGCAAGAAACACTAAGGCCAGGAACCCAAGGAAGAAATGCCCTTGTATCATAGAATCAAATATCTTTCTCAAAAATATCTTGGCAAACCAAAAGATAAAGATATTTTTAGTTTCTCAGGATATTATCGGGAAAAAATCAAGAAAATATTGTGAACCCAAAAAACAAAAAAAATAAATTAAAAGGAAAATAACTAATGTTTTTTACATTTAAAGCCATCCTAATTGCATTAAGAGTGAGAAAGTGAAAGTGAGAGCATACACCATGAATATTGTGATATGGATTTTCCTTATTAATTTTGACATCACTGATTACAGAGCACACTGCATAGTGCATTACTACATTGTTTGACTTCAAAGTTCAAACCCTCGAAATGAATTACACACTACAAACTACAAATGTCAAGCAACAAAGGACCACAAAGCGGGCAGGGCCAATGAGGCTAGCTGCTATGAAGTACGACCAGCTATGGGTCTGCAGGTCCTGATGTTTTTGTAATTGGTTGTACATAATGTTATGATATTTCTTGGAAATATTTATAAAATTAAAAAATATAGCAGACCACTTTGAGGGGGTGACCTCCAATAATCAAATAATAACATATGAATTCAATAGTATGATGTGATGATATGGGAGAGAGTTTGCTTCCTTATTTATAGGCTAAAATATGTAGGGACATACCCCTTCATCCTAATTAAGAGGTATTAGTGTATTAACTAATATTTATGTTAGGTTTAAGCATGCCATATGTGTTTATCCTTAGGAATATATAATATATACTTAGGAACATATCATATTAGGATCATAAGATTCCCTTCCCCTTCAAAAAAGCATTGCCCTGAATGCTTAGCAACTCTAAAATCTTTCATATGAATCGCTCATCATTCCATGTTACATATTCAATTGGAAAAAATTCTTCCACTTGATTAGGAATTTTGAGGTGGCTCTATTTTCCAGTCTGATTTTGGAAATTCCACGAACTTTTTGTATATTTTGTATGAATAATTTTTCCATAATATTAGTAGAAAATAGATGAGAGAGTCCACAAAATATGCATTCTTAATTAGTTTATCCACAACAATCCAAATTACTTCAATATTATTTATCTTTGGCAGACCCATAATGAAGTCCATTAATATTTTTGCCCAATGTTGTATTGGAATGCCTAATATTTTTAAGAGGCCTAGAGTCTTAATTATTTCCCTTCTATTTTGTTGGCATATCAAACATTCTACCACAAATTTTTGTATATTCACTTTAATACCTTCCCAAAAGAAATTTTTCTTTATATTATGATAGGCATGAACAAATCTTCTATAGTATCTTGTTAGACCCAAAAATCCTCTCTTCTTAGGGTCCATCTTAACACTTTTAAGTGACACCAAATGTCTTGAGAATTCTACTTGTTTCACCCTAAAGACACATTTGGATTGTTTTGCACAGATTTTATTTTCTTCCAATTCATTAGCAATAGGAATATGAAACTTATCTTTATGTGTGATTCTGTTTAGTTTCTTGTTATGTGAGCACATTCTCCATGTATCAGCCCTTTTGTTAAGAATATGCATAGGGGATAAACAGGAATTTTTCTTTGGATGAACGATGCTTCCTGGTATTTATTCAATGTCTCCAATTAGAGGTACATCCTTGGATTCTTAAAATACTTGTTGATGGTGTTGAATAATCTCTTGAATTCTTGGTTTATTTTGAGTTATCATATATCTTGCTTCTATAAAATGTTATTGTGCCCCTATATTATAAGAACCTTTCTTGAATAATTTCTCCATCCTATGGGAGCTAATGGTTTCACTTGGTGGTGATTTTATTCCCAAAATTTGATACCTTTTCCCATGTATCCTAAAAGCCATGGATAAATCTTGAATTAAAGATATCCTTCCTAATTGTTATAACCATTACACACCTAAAACTACATCCACTCCCCTAATAGGGATAGCAAACATTTCTGAATCTAGTTGATAATTTCCCATTGAGAGTTTTATATGATGGCATTCACCACCACAAGGTAGTTGTTTCCCATCAGCTATCATGACTTGAAAATTAGAAACAAGATAAACAAAACAATTGAGTTCATTAGCTAATCTTCTATTGATAAAGTTATGTGTACTACCAATATCCACTAACACTTCCACATTTTTCTTTTTTATATTACCAATTACTTTGAATGTTTGTGGTGCATTTGTTTCATTCAATGTATGTAGGGAGATAATAGTCCTTTCTTTTTCCTTGGAATCCTCGTTCTTAAGTTTTATGTTTGGTTCTTTTGTAGGCACTTCTCCCTCTCCTTTAACCTTATTTTTTTCCTCACTACTAGAACACTTATGACTCCTTTACCATTTTCTATCACAATTCCAATATGGGTCTTTTTCTCTTTTCTCAATCTCTTGTTGAGGAGAGAGCTTACTAATTTATCTTAGGTTAAAAAATTTGTCCATGTTTTTGCTAATAGCATGTCACATTTTTATCAATTACTCTCGTGATCTCACTTTTGGTGATGTTTTGTTTATCAATATGCAATGCTTGTTGCATAGATTTCCTAATTGTACAAGGTTCTAGCAAACAAACATCATGTTGAATTTGGTCCTTAAGTCCACTAATTTACAATTGTAGCCCTTGGTAAGGTGTCCCCTCGAAAGCTCTAAGTGCCAATCTCAAATGCTCAACATTATATTCAAATAAAGACCTTAATTGTTTTAAATTTTTTAGTGGATAAAATAGTTTTCAATGCATGGTTGCTCATAGAAGGTTGCTAATTCTTTTCTAAATTCTTTCCAACTGAACAATTGTCCTTACCTATCACTTATCTTCCATTGGCACCATTAGTGAGGTCCTAATTCTAAATATAGTGAAGCTATGTCAACCATGGAATTATTTGGTATATTGTGAAGTTTAAATTGTTTTTCTATGAGACTTACCCATGAAATTACATTTCTACCATCAAATATATGAATGTTTATTCTTGGTAAGTATAATTGTTGACCTAGAAAAGGTTCTCCTATCCCTTGATTTGGTTTATTAGGGTTGTGCCCACCTTGATGGTTTTGTTGGGACTTTAATTTTGATCAAAATTCCTTCATAAACCTATCTAACCCTCATTTAAGGATTTTACAAATGAGTCAAACAAATTTTCTTTAATGAAATATATTGTTGTTTATGTCCTTGTGGAATTCTTTCCTCAATTTTAAATGGTGGAACATTAAAATGGGTTCTTAGATTTTGTATGTGTAGAAAGGTCCTCTAATCCTAAAGATGACATGGTTTTAATTATTTTTTTATTTTAAGATGTATTAAGGTAGGAAAGTATTTGGTGTGAAAGAAAATTTGATGTTTCAGTTTGGACCAAACTTAGATCACTAGATTAAGGAATATATTTTATGTCCAAAAATTAATTTCATAGAACTAACCCTACCTAATTTTTTATAATCATTCCAAAAACATAATTTCTTTACAAAAATTCCAAAAAATGCAGCCTATAGAGCAAACTAATGAAAATTTTGACTAAACTTTGACCACTAAATTAAAGGATTTATTTTATTTCCAATAATAAATTACAAAGAACTAACCCTATCTAATTTTTTATAAGCTTTTCAAAAAATCATTTAAAAAAAAAAATCCTAAAATTTCAGCCTATAGAGCAAATTAATGAAATAAAGTAAATCTCAACAAAGTTTAGAAAACAAAACTTCAAAGTCTAAATATTTTTCTAAGAGTTTACCTAATAGATACCTCAAAACCTAACTTGTCACTTCTAGTACAAGATCGGGTACGAGTATGAAATAGGGGTACACCGGTACGGCAATTTTTTTTTCCTTGGGTACGGTTGTTATAATATATATTGGCATATATGCAAAAAAAATAAAAATATACAAAATTGTAAATACATTTGATAGTATGATACTCCATCAATCATCATTGAATCATTGATCAATGGTAGTGATAAAGATAAATGCCAATTGATAGTTCAAAATTTCAAATATTATGTCATTTATCATATATGTCTAGAGTCACGATTCAAATGAAGATCATTACAATCACAAAATTGAAATAAATAAGATCAAAAGTTTGCATAATTGTCTTCAATCTTCATCAATCAACAAAAGGATCTAGATCAAGGTCATCGCTTGATTCAACATCATTTGAACCACAAGTAAATACATTGACACTCGTACTAGGTGCATCATGTGTAAGAGTCTCATCATCATCATCTATAGTGACTCTAGCAAGCTTTGCAATAGATGCATCCAAGTTGGCACACTCAGGGGATATGTCCTAATGCTTCATTGAACCTTCCTTGTACTCATCTTGCTTATGTCATAGAAGATGCAAGTTGGAATGGACATAAACCAAGTCTTCTTTTTTTGCAGCCAACCGGTTACGATTCACTAAGTGAATAAAGGAGTATGTACTCCAATTCTGTTCAACTGAAGAAGAACTTGCAATCTATTGAAATTGGAGAGAAAACTAAAACAACTTTAAAATAAAAAATTAAAAATAAATTAAAAATGGTAAGTACTAAAGTCTACAATACAAATGTTAAATAATAGAAAATAAAAATTACTTGTGATAGAATCTTGATTGCAAGAGGCTAGAGGAACAAATAATCTTGCCCATGGAGGTACCACCATGTACGAGCATCTACACTGTATTGGGCTTGAAGAGCACAAATACTATGATTTTGTCCTAAGATGAACATGCCAAACTCTTTCCTAACATTTTTCCACCACTTTTGGATTTGAGAAGAGTCTTTTGAATGCTCGCTTGTACCCATTAGCAACTTCACTATCTCTATATGGTGGAGTTCTCTCTGGCAAAGCAAGTATTTGTGCACTATAGTATTTGGGAGACAATGCATATGCAAGGAGATGCAATGTTATGTTCATCTTGTTCCAGCGATGATGAATGATTTTTTCAACACTTCGAAAAAATGTTTCTTCAAGGTCATTCTCTTTTTGTGCTATTATGACCTTTATTTTTTCTATCATGGAGTCAATGCCATCATAAATTTCCCCCAAACATGGTCGATCTGTATCAGCAAACCTAATCATACTCATGATAGGCGTGGTAAAACTCAAGACATAGTCCACACGAACCCACCAATCGTCATCTAAGATCAATGACTTGACCTTTTGGGCCATCTTTGAACTTGATTGCTTCCAAATACTCCATTTGTTACTAATAACCATGGCAGCCAATGCCTCTCGCACCTTCACAAGTCGTCTCAAAACAATTGTGTGTGATGCAAATCAGGACTCAATAACCTAGGATCATGTAAAACATAAGTTAATAACACATTAAAATATATTATATAAGTATACATGGTATAAATTAAATAATTAAATTAAATTTACCTTCGACAATTCCAAACTCGAGAAAGTCTTGAAAATGCTTTGTGACATATGGTGGTTTGTCACAGACATTTGGATCTCCTCACCCTCTTGGTATATAGCTTTCACCCACTCTATTTGAGTGCCAATTGCTTGCATCACCAAGTTAAGGGAGTATACAGTGCATGGTGTCCAAAAAAATGTGCTCATACCTTTCCTCAACCAAAGCACCTGTGTAGCCCTGCAATTTTTTGCATTGTCCGTAATGATTTGAACAACATTTTCAAGACCCGCCATCTCTATGGACTCAATGAGGATTTTAGAAATGAATTTTGCATCCTTGATTTGCTCCTCACAATCAACTGCCTTCAAAAACATTTCCCTTTGGGGGACATTGCAATTACATTTATTAAAGGTCGGTTTTTGCAATCTTTCCATCCATCAGAAATAATAGACACTCTTGTTTCAATCCAAGAATCCCTAATTGGTTTGAGTGATGTCTCTACAAAAAAAAAAATCTTGCTAATAAGGTGGTGCGCACCTTTTCTTACCCAAGAACAGTGAAACCAAAAGTTGCACTATTAATTGCCACCACCATTTCACGCCAATATGGTGATCTCACCAAGTTGAAAGGAAGACCATTGGCATAAATGCAACATGCAACTTTTCCTCTACAATGTCTCTTGCTTCAATTTGAAATGCCTTATCCAATGGGCCTCTTTTGCGGGGAGTGTGATCTTCTACTTGGACATAGGGTGTCTCCAAGAAAGGATGTTGAGAGGCCATTACTGAATCTGTAGGCAAAGTCATTGATGTTCTCTTTGCTAAAGGATGAGATCTTAATTTTGCTCTTTCACTCACAGCATCAACTTGTTCTTGTTCTCTAATGAATGCCATAATTTTTCCATTGGCATCCCTTTCTTATTTCACCCTTCACATGTTCTAATCTTCCCACTTTGTGCACATAAGTGAGCTTTCACTCAACTATACAAACTCTTAAATTGGACTCCGCACTCACCACAATCCCAAATGAATGCCCTACCTCCTGGAAGTTGTTCAAGCATCATAACATAATTCCATAAAAGAGATGCTTGATCAATTTTAAATTTTTTGTTTGCATCAATACCCACTAAACTTGAACTTGTGGTCATTTCACAAAGATTGCAACTTGATTTTGCTATTATAAGAAATTATAAAACTTAAAATTACAAAATAAATAAATAAATACAACCCTACAATATGTATAAAGTATAAACTAATGAAAGTTCAAAATGAACACCAAAAACCATTGAAACAAATAGCTAAACTTACTTCTTCTTTTCTAAATAAAAACTTGAAAAAATTCATCAAAAACTTGAAACAATTTGTTAAAAAACTAAAGAATCAGTTACAATGCTCACCTTAGCTAATTAGATCTCCTTTGTGCAAGCTATCCTCAATCCTTTGGCACTTTGAGATCAATCTTCTTCGGAAATCCAACAACCATTCAAAATGGAAAAATGGAAAAATGGAAAAAAATGCTTGATGAATGTGTTTGAGGAGAGCAATGAAATGATGAATGGGCTTTAGAGGGCATTTTTAGGGTTTTTTGCACTTTTTAGGTAACTTTTATGTTTTTTCAGTGAGTTTAGGCACTAGCGCCTGAGGGGACGCGAACCCACAGGGAACCCAAGGCATTTGAGGCATTTTGTGGGTGCTCCCTGAACAGGCATGGGGGGCCGAAACCAAGGAAGGCAGTAACACAGCTCAAAACCCAAAAAAAATAGATTCAAATTCACACTAGTTTAGAAGTTATGGTGGAAATTTAAAAAATTGGCCCAAATTGTAAAAGCTCTAATACCACTTGTTATGATATTTCATGAAAATATTTATAAAAAACAGAAATATAACAGACCACTTCAAAGGGATGACCTGCAGTAACACAGCTCAAAACCCAAAACAAATAGATTCAAATTGACACTAGTTTAGAAGTTATGGTGGAAATAAAAAAATTTGGCCCAAATCGTAAAAGCTCTAATACCACTTGTTATGATATTTCATGAAAATATTTATAAAAAACAGAAATATAACAGACCACTTCAAAGGGATGACCTCCAATATTCATATAATAACATATGAATTCAATATTGTATGATATGATGATATGGGAGAGAGTTTTCTTCCTTATTTATAGGCTAAACTATGTAGGGACATACCCCTTCATCCTAATTAAGAGGCATTATTGTATTAATTAATATTTATGTTAGGATTAAGCATGCCACAAGTGCTTATCCTTAGGAATATATCATATTAGGATCATAACACATAATGAAGCGATGCTAGATCATCAAGGTAAATAGATTAGATAGTCTTATACTAGCTGGATGAGATCATATGCGATATATAAACCGAATTGCTTACAATCACTTAGTTCAATCATGCACTGAGTTATACCACTATTTACTGCTAAATAATACGATACAAAAGCCTTCATCCTCCCAATCTGATGTAGAAAGGGATTTGTTGATGTTTACTTGATACTCATGTTACGATTCAATGTTGTAAAATAGTGGATAGGAGAAAAAGCAAGGCACCATATTTCTCATGCAGACCAAACACACCACCATCTTCATAACCTAAACCATTGCTTACAATAGAGATTTGCCTTCTATAATGCTCCGAACATTCTATATTGCCACCATCATAACACCTTTCCGAAGAGATATAGAGGGATACTAACATTGCTCACATATTCTTACTTCCACTGATAACATCAGAATCTACACTCCAAATTTTAAGGGAGTCAAAGGAACTATGGCTATATGTCCTCCCTAATAGAGATTTCTTCCTACTCCCAATCATGAATTCTAACAAAGAAATGAATAAACATCAACATATTCTATATTACCACCATCATTATTGTTTACTTCACTGGGTATAATTCAACGTGCTACAGAAGTAAACTAGAGTATGCATAGAACATATAACAAAATTACATATTCGAGAACACAAGATGCTTGAAATATGGAATGCTTATTTTCATTTGCAGTAAATATCAACATGTACAATATGGCTGTCACAATATCATTAACCACATAACATATTCCCGACTACATGAGTCAAGTACATATATTACGTTGGCGGTGGTTAAGGTACCAACCGTCGTGTCCCTTCATTATAACTAATTACTTCGTCAAGAACTTAATTCTCGAGACAACTAACATGACTCGTACATAACATAAGTACATGGATTATTAATATTAACTAAAGTCTTATTTACTTATGACTCACAACCGACCAAGTACACTCTCGGTTGACTACATCGACTCACTACCGACCACGTACACTCTCGGCCGACTACATCATCCCCCCCACAAAGTAGTCATCTTCCAGACGGCTAAAAGCCAAAAATGCCAACTCAAGTTCCTGCTTGGTGCTAGCCAATTCCTTGTCTTTTCCATGTGGCTGACTCTCCCTCTCGGTCGAAAGTCGCTATGCATCGGCCACCTGTGTATCATTCTCTACCAATAGCTGATCCTTCTCTATCAATTGATTGTCACTCTCACCCAACCCTCCATCTTTCTCCACCAACTTCTCCTCGAGAGCTGCAAGTCTCGTCTGCTCGACAACAACTGCTCCTGTGATTGTACTATGATGGTTGTTTACACTACAGTTTGACAATTCCAATAAATCTTGTAACGACCCCAAAACCGAGTAAACAAAAAAATTTCTACTTTCACTAATAAGATACAAGGAAATACATTTATAATGACAAAGTAAATAACTTTTCTTTTCATTCTAATTGAACATTTCATCATAAAGAAATAAATGACACAATACATCATTGTTCTATTTTCCAAGTAAATAACAAAGTACGCTTTCATCATTACTTTTCTTTTAATTAAAAAGCAAGGTAAGAATCTTACAAGTTTCAAACATAGCTCGGAAGCTTTTGAGCAAATAGGAATAAAATTGTCCAGGATCTTCCCTTTCAAACCTTGGTTCATCAAAAGTCTACTGTGGAGGAGAAACATCACTCAGGTGCTTTTCCACCAACCACGGACTTATATTGCGGTCCCCTACACGTTTACTGTTAAGTAGACGGCCCTCCCTTCTACGAAGAGATTGGTTGGGTAACCGATTTTGTATGACCAACTGAGCATAGTGTGTAATCCTACATAACTAAATCCTTGTGCCCTCACAATCTCAATCTAGCATGTAACCTGGATTACTGTGAACTGACAGTGTAATTCGTCTCACAGTCTAAGTGGACGTTAGGTATACTACACTACTTTGGCCAAAGCATTTCGGCAGTACTTAAACTGACGGTCATCTATCACTTGCACTAAGTCAGGTTCAGTTTGACTTAAGGCTGCCTTATCCTACGCGTAGGTTGAGTCCTTTCCGTGGGTAGTCAATCACCCTAGACTTCCTACTTCAACTACTTAAACAGGAAATGGAATACAGTCAACAAGGGGTCCCTCTGGTACCTCCTAACATGGAAATCTTTATCCATGGAGTACATAGCTTTCTCTAGTTAACCTATTTAACTCTAAAGCTTTAGACTACCTTGGTACTGAATCCACCCTCGTCCTAGTATTTAATAACTAGTTCCTTTTCCTTTATTTAAGGAGTTCAAGTAGTATTCAAATAATACAAAACATAAAGTACTTTTATTAAGAAGTAATCAAACATTTCCCTTTTATGCTATTCCTTTTCAAACTCTCCTATGAAATCAAACTATTTCATTTCAACAAGCTTTTTAACTATTTCCAATTCAACAAGCTCTTAAGCTATTTCTTAATTCAATAAGCCTTTAAGCTATTTCTAATTCAATACAATTCCTTAGAACAATAGAGGCTTTTCTAATATTTTCATTTCATACTACAACATAATGCAAAGCATAATCAAGCAAACAAATAACTCATTTTTAAATAAATGACAGAAATTCTACAAAGATATTTCTCATGCCTGATTTCCTTGCTGCGAAATGAGTTCGATTGGTAGCTTCAATTTTTCCTCCACTATCCTTCACAGCCTTTACCAGCTACTTCTCAAGCATGAACAACTACAACTCTCAGGTAAATGCAGTTCGATAATGAGGAAATGTTGCTCTCAGTGAAAATGCAACAGCAGTGATGGTGAAATAAAGCTCTCACAAACTCAACAGCAAGAGGGAATTTAACACCCAGGAAGATGCTTACAGCAATGAAATTCGGAATTCCAAATGCAAAGGAAAGTGGTGAATTTAGCAATGAGAGTGAACCTATATATAGATTTCGAATTCTCATGTTTACTACATTGTAGGCATGAGAATTCGACACCTCTCCTATTGACATTGTCAAAATGCGCAGTGGCAAACGAACAGCTAAATACTCAGCAAAATTAAGTGATGAATCAAACATATTTTCAAAGAATGTTTCAACTATCACATGACGAATTCGTGAAGCATCCACGTACAAGTTTAATCACTGAAAATGCCCTCAAAAATGGCGAACTGAAAGACAAATGGCGTTTTAAGTTTGCTGTTTGAAAACGTCAAGGGTTACACACAGACGTTTTTAGCTTCCTTCTGCCCATGCGTCCAGAATGGTGGCGTTCAAACATCCGCGACCAAGTCTAAGATATGCGAGCTGGGCGCCCAAACATTCTCCATTGTTTCCATTGTTTTTTGGTTCATACAGTCACGCGATTTCTTCCCGTGAAGAAATCCGCAATTTTTAGCTTATTTAAAATATTTACTTTAAATCTTTTAAAAAGTCTATAGTTTCAAACATTTACATTTCCTTAATATTTTTCATGAATTTCCAATGGTCTTATGAATTTCGAAATTCCTTTCCCCAATAATACTTTCAACGTATTTTCCAAAGGTTTGAATATTTCGAAATTCCTTTGTATGGTAATGCAAAATAAATACCAAAGACTATATAAGTCTATTTCCATTATTTCCAATGATAAATAAATTTCGAAATACCTTTATATGGTAAATGCAAAATAATTACCAAAGACTATATAAGTCTATTTCAAATCTTTCCAAGGCAAAGTCATTTTAATATTTATATTAAAATGTTATTAATATATTTTGTATTATATTCAATATAACATATTATAGTTTTTAATTTACCTTTATTTAAATATATAAATATATCTATATAATATTCGAATATTACATTAGATATATTAATATATTATATTATCGGTAAGACTATAATAGTATCGATATTAAATATATTAATAAACTTACCCAGTTTA
The DNA here is from genome assembly GCA_007115665.2 of Sequoiadendron giganteum. Classification (NCBI taxonomy): domain Eukaryota; kingdom Viridiplantae; phylum Streptophyta; class Pinopsida; order Cupressales; family Cupressaceae; genus Sequoiadendron; species Sequoiadendron giganteum. The sequence goes on from CM021105.1 coordinate 592,509,498, forward strand.
CACTTAAATATATCTATACATGTTTATTTTGAATTCTCCAATTACGTGTATTATAGGCCAGTCAGAGCACCTTTAATATACGTAATTGCACAAACATGTATATATACATTTAACTGTAAATTCCAAGCGTCAGTATAACTTATCAGTTCACATTTCACATTCAAGGTTCATAGAACAGTAAGTCAATCAATAAAGTAACACCACTCATAAAGCAAAGAAGTAATCAGAAACTCCTAAGCCTAAGGATGACTTATCATGACAACTCAATCTGACTTAGTTCCCAAAACCCTCAGTGAAGTGTGTGTATGCTCATATGATCAACTTTACCGGTTAGCCGACCAAGTTCCTCTCCCGAGTGATGTTTCCCCTCCACCTGGAGGAATAGTTCCTGTTCCTGCATCCATCGCACAAAACCACGGCAGTCAATTGCTCACAATATTTGCAGTATATATAAATCAAATATATAAAACAAGACTAATTACTTTCCTCTATGCATTGCTTATCCAAGAATAACATCAATCAAAAATACAGAATGAGCCAATCATAACATGTAAACAGATTCTCAAATTGATAACAAGGTTCAATCACATTTTATTCATTCAAAAACCTTCCTTACAATCAGAATGCTCTAAGCATTACTAGAATAGTAACTATACAAATTTCTGGGGTGTAACAAATCTGATGGGGGTCTGGGGGCAACGCCCCCGCCGCCAAGACCAATGTAAGGCTTTTGAACGCACACGGAACTGCATCACATAAATCATTTTCATGAATTTTCAATACGTTCCAAATATTGTTGATCAAGCCCGAAATTAGAGATTTTTGCATCTTTAACCATCTGATCCAATGCCTTCTTTGTGCAACTTCTTTCAATTGTACTATTTTATTTTTCCTTACAGTACGCATGGTACTGGTTCTTCCTAACTGTACACAGCCTCTATTCTTCTCTTTGCATATTACGGTGTACGTTCTCCCAACATCTCCATTTCATTCGTTGAATGTTTGTATGCTTCGCCAATTGATATATGTGCCACAAAGTACTACAACGGTTGTAGTATATAGGCCACGCCATACAAGGAATCTTTTGTAGATCATTGGCTTATCTCGTACGGATGCCTTATTTTTTGTAATTTTTTGTTGTCGTACGCATATCTCAGTTCGTACAATTCTGACTCCTCTTGTCATTCTTTAATCTTTTCTCTATGTCGTATTATGCTACCTCCTCTGGTCGACTCTCTCCAGGATCGTATGCTTTGTTTTGTGCAAGTTTTATCCTCTGTTCTTTGCCTGATAGCCAATCTAGAGTAAATTTGTTGCCTTATATAACTCCCTGTTTTCTCCATACACCAAAGTCCTCCTTATACCGTGCAAGCCAACACTCTTCAAGTCATACGGCTGAATGTTTTTGAGTGCATCGTACACCAATGGACTTATGACATCGTACACCCAGACCTTTATGGCATCGTACACCCAACACTTTGCCACATTGTACGACCCATACATTGCCCCCTCGTATAGTCGACACTTTATCCCATCGTACAGCTTCTTTCTCTTTTATTTGTGCTTCAAAACTCTTTTGAAATCGTACGGACGCGTTTCCCTTCACTTGCTTCAATATCGTACGGACTTTTTAATTGATACTCTATGCTTCATTAATTTGGTTTCGGCTCGACATAATATTTTGGACTTATTATTTGGCCGTACGACCTCCTTCCTGAGTGATATATAAACTTTAATCTTTTTTATTTTAATACTTCTCACTTTGTTTTTTCTTTTATTTTTTGACTTTTTTCTCTCTTCAATTATTTTCTCTTCTCGTATTTTCTCTAATTTTTCATTTTTTAATTTTTCTTTTTCCTTTTTTCATTTTTTTAATTCTCCCTCTTTAATATTTCCATTTTTTCATTTTTTTTCTAATTTTTCTCTTTTTTTCTATTTTTTACTACTTTTCTCTTTTTTTTCCCTCTTTTATTTTTCTACTTCTCCGTTTCTTTTTTCTCCCTCCTCTTTTTTCTAAATTTTTTATTTTTTAATTTTTCATGCTTTTCATTTTTTAACTCCATTATTTTCTCAGCTATTTTTTCATTTTTTGGCTCCAACAAAAAAATTTCATCTCATACCTATTCGAACTTGTGGACTGGCATATCATCCAATTTTGATACTCTTTCTTTGTACTCTCCATACTCGGCCAGAAGTGTTTGGCTATACGTGCCCTTCTCTTCTCCTTCCTGGATTTCTCTGATCTGTAGCATGTTACACTCTCGGTGGAACACCTCATGATCCTCCATTTGCCAATGAAATAGGCCATTCAACGAACTTGTCTCGTCTTCCGAGCAACTCTCAATTTCAAGTACGCCCTCGTCGTTCGGCTCCATTGCTTTCGTACCTTCGTCCATGTTTGACTCTCCCCCGTCGGATTCTGATTCAAAAGATGCCAGTTCTTCACTAATAGCCTGATTCTTCAAGTCGATCACGTACTTCTTCCCGTCATTCTCTATGGACAATGTATTTCTTTTCCAATTATGATTCGCCTTGGCTACCACTAACCACCATCATCCAAGCAATGCATCGTACGCCTTCCTCTACTATGGAATGAATACGAAGTTCAGCAAGAATGGTTGTGTTCCGATCACCACCTTTTGCGCCATCAACGTTCCCAACGGTTTGATGCCATGTTGATCGACACCAACGAGTTGGAATGTCGGTGGCCAAAGTGTTGGCTTCCCAAGGCTCTTCCATGTGTCTTTGGGTAGTATGTTGACTCCCAATCCTCCGTCGACGATAGTATTTGTCAAGATATTCCCTCCAATCTCCATCTGCACAACCACTGGCATCTTCCCGATGTTCGTTGTGAGCAGTACAAGGTCAATGGTTTGTTCACCATACGATAGTGGTTCTAGTACCAATTATTGCCTTCGGTCCTGTGCTCGCGATTGCTTGACATCCCCGAGGATGTTTGTCATTGCCAATCCCAACTGTGGCAGAGTCTAGAGAAGGTCAATTACTTGATCGGTACGGTGGTCTATAGTACCTGACGTAAGATGCTAGTTTTCGCCTCTAACCGCTGAGAGGTTCCTAGCTTCTCCAGAGATATTTTGTTCTCCTTCGCCATCGCCAGTTCCACTTCAGCTTTTGCTTCCTTCATCCTTTATTTTTTCGTACATGGATCTGGGTAGGTTGCCTTCTTTGCTTGCGCTCTGGTGATCGCCAGTACCTCTTGTTCTTCTACTTCTAACATATGGATATCCTTCTGCTTAGTGCATTCAATGTCTTCATGGTTGCCTGGTCCACACCACTTACACAATCTTCCTCCCGAACCTTGACTGTTCTAGCAATCCCTGGCGAAGTGGCCCCATTCGTTGCACTTCCTGCATTGGATCATGGGACTTCCTTTTGCATCCTACTGTATCATGTTTCTCGGACTTTTGTTGCTTCGGTAACCTCCAAGGGATGCATTGCTATTGTACTAGGGCTTTGGTGGTGTGTTCGACGGTGTCAACGGTTCACCTGAGCAAAAAGTACTTGTGCACTTCTGCCTTTTAAATTGTATGGGCATTCCTTGATAGAATGTCCCATAGCTTGGTAGATATCGCAAAACATCCTCTTTGGACAATTCGCTTTTGTGTGACCTTCTATCTTGCATTCGGTACACCATAGTTCGTTCGCCTCCTTGGACCCTTCTTTGTCGGCTTTCAGTTCTTTCATCATTCTCAACATGTCACGACGGAGAGCTTGTACAGTTTTTGATTGATCTTCGCTCTCCCTCATACTTTCTTCTTCCCTCTAGAGGATGTCTTGTTCTCGCTTTCGATGTCCATCACACAATTATATGCCTCAGTGTATGAGGATGGAGGTACCACCTTCATTTTCTTCCGTAGCAAGGGAAGAAGGCCCTCAATAAACAACCTCCTCTTCAGGCCATCTGTTGGTTGTGACTCAAGTTTCCCCAGCAGATCTTTCAGTTTTCGATTATAGGTTTGCACACTCTCGTGCTTCCCTTGCTTAGTGTTATAGATCTCTGCTACAATCTCGTTATCGTCCCTCAGGAATCTGAATTCATCTTGAAATGCTTGCTTCAGTAATCTCCATGTAGTTTTGTTTGCTTGGTCCAATTCTGAGTATCATTCAATGGCACTATCTCTGAGTGTCATCGAAAATGCTTTCAGCCAGTGATCTAGGTCATCTTCTCCATTTGCTATCCAGATTGTTTCACATGTTTTGCAATGTCATATTGGATCTTCTGACCCATTCCCCGTAAACTTCGGCAACTTCTGTCGCTTAGGAGTCACCATCTTTCCCCGCTATCCTCCTTGTGTATTGGACCCGACTAGACTGGTTTTCCCACTACGTTCTGGTGCGTCACTTGCAATCTCAGCCACGTACAAGTCACTCCCACGTCTTTCGTCAGCATCCTCAACACCTTGAGTCTCCTGGGTTCCACTCTAGTACTCCCTCTGCCAGGGGGTCTTGCGCTCAGATCTTCCAACCCTCAGCCCTTCGCCGTCGTCCGATATGGACAACTCCCGAATGCATTGGATGTTGTTATCAAGTTCTTCCCTTAATTCATTTTCAGTGATTCTGTACCTTCCAACGTACGGAGTGTTGAAGGGTCCGTCATCCCTTTCTTCAACAAAGTTCTGATGTGCTCTATTGATTGATTGGTCTATTTCCTCAAGATTCTCATGTGCTCTTTTTATACTTTGGTTTATTTCAATTAAATCTTCATTAAATTCTTTCTCAACTTGCCTTAATCTTCGTCGTCGGTTTTCTTGCTCCCGTATTCTCAGTGATCACCGAACCCTTTCCTCCTCAACTTCATGCCCAATTGGTATTCGGTTCTTGTCTTTGTTTGGTCGTACAGGCATTACAGGTTGTTCACACAATCATTGTTGGTTGCCAGGAGTACGTCTTTGGCTAGTGTCTCATTCCTCCTCTTCCAATTTGGCTCGTTCTTCATACCGCTGCAATATTTGTTGCCTTCGGCGTTCCTAATCCTTCTCCGCCCAAAGATCCTATAAGATAATGTAGTGGTGTGCTATCAGTCTTGGCAGTCTGGTAAGAAGGTGGTCAACCTCTTCATTGACGTGCAATCTATCCCAAATGACCGCCTGAGGGATCTCTCGCCTGAGAGCCTCCCTTCGTACGTGGTCCTTTAACGAGATTTCCCACAAACTGCACAGGTCTTCTGTTAGAGCGTCTTCATGATCCTCGTTTGCTTGTACCGGCCCTTCGGTCGGCTGCCCCATCACAACACCATTCTCCTATCTAGGTGTCTACCGGATTCGCTTCGGCAACGGCACCAAATGTTTACTTCACTGGGTATAATTCAACGTACTACAAAAGTAAACTAGAGTAGGCATAGAACATATAACAGAATTACATATTCGAGAACACAAGATGCTTGAAATATGGAATGCTTCTATTCATTTGCAGTAAATATCAACATGTACAATATGGCTGTCATAGTATCATTAACCACATAACATATTCCCGACTACATGACTCAAGTACATATAATACGCTAGCGGTGGTTGAGGTACCAACCGTCGTGTACCTTCATTATAACTAATTACTTCGTCAGGAACTTAATTCCCGAGACAACTAACATGACTCGTACATAACATAAGTGCATGGATTATTAATATTAACTAAAGTCTTATTTACTTATGACTCACAGCCGACCAAGTACACTCTCGGCCGACTCCACCGACTCACTGCCGACCATGTACACTCTCGGCCGACTACAATTACACCTTTCCCAAGAGATGTGTAGGGGTACTGGCATTGCTTACACATTCTTACTTCCACTGAGAACATCAGAATTTGCACTCAAAAGTTTAAGTGAGCTAAAGGAACTATGGCTGTATGTCCTCCCAAACAGAGACATCTTCCTACTCCCAATCATGAATTAACAAACCAATGAATAAACACCATCATATCCTATATTAGCACCATCGTAGCACCTTTCCCAAGAGATGTGCAGGGGTACTGACATTGCTCACACATTCTTATTTCCACTGAGAACATCAGAATCTGTACTCAAAAGTTTAAGGGAATCAAAGGAACTGTGGCTATATGTCTTCCCAAACAAAGATGTCTTCCTACTCCCAATCATAAAGTCTAACAAAGCAATGAATAAACAGAGATATCTTCCTATATTCTATATTACCACCATCATAGCACCTTCCCCAAGCGATGTGCATGGGTACTGACATTGCTCACACATTCTTATTTTCACTGAGAACATCAGAATCTGCACTCAAAAGTTTAAGGGAATCAAAGGAACTGTGGCTATATGTCTTCCCAAACAGAGATATCTTCCTACTCCCAATCATAAATTCTAATAAAGCAATGAATAAACACAGGTGCCATTAATATCACAATAAAACATGATGCAATGTTTACAAAGAGCACAAAAAAGTCTCATAAAGGAATACAATATAGTTCCTAACGTTGAAGCTCAAACATTCTGCTTACACCTACTTTGACTCAACCGCTCTTCATCAAATGCATTGTCCATCCTAAAGATATCAAAATCATTTAGTGCTCAGGAAACCCTAAAAATCAGTCTGTTTTGTCACAGAAAAATCAGAGCAGAATAAAGTTGAAATGAGCAAACAATCACAGTTTACGGCCTTTAAAGGAAAAAGAATCAGATAATTTCAGAAAAATTTTGGTCAAAATAGCAGTTGACAATTTTTTCAAAAATATTATGATATTTTCATGAAAATATCAGTCTGTAGTCTGAGATGAGATATGTTCCAAGATATCACAATAATTTCAGAGATATTGTGATATTTTCCACAGTATCTGTTTCTATGCTTTGTATATATATAAATTACCATTAGTAAATGTCTTTTCAATGAATATCTATGTTATTACGAAAAAGGAGATCTAGACCAATTGTGTGAATGTCCAGGAATGGAAACAATCTCTATCTTAAAAGTTTCCTTTAATAAGTAAGATGTTGCTCCCTGTGAGAAAATCTAATAAGATAAACAATGTCTCCTTCAGAACCCAAACTTAGTGACAGTTTCAACCAAGGATAACAATAACCTAAAATACTGGCTTAGCCATTCTCCATGGTAATCATAAAATCAATTCCAGTCCAGTATTATAATATCTACCAATTCTGTTTTACCCTAACAATGGCAGAGCTAATATAGGAAACCTTAAAAGTAAATTTGGATACACACCATTGGATAGACTAAGTTCAACACAGATGGGTCTTCAAGAGGTAATCCAGGCCTCTCTGAAGCAGTTGGAGTTGGCAGGAATCACAAGGCGGAAGCTACATTTTAGTTTATTCATGGCCATGGTGTTAGCACCAATAATGTGCTTGAAGCATTTCTTAAATATAGGGGTGTGCACAGAGCATTGGAAAAGGGTTATTCCAAGGTTGATGCAGAATCAAATTCCAATATGTTAGTTAATAATTTGAATGCAAAGGGAAGGATGAAGAATTGGCAGCTGTAATGTGTGTGTGAGGATATCAGGTGCCTAATCTTGATCCTCCGTATCTTTAAACTACTTTACATTAGCCGACGTAAAAAATCAAGTGACTGATTTGGCTAGCCAAAGTGACAACCAAGATAAATGCTAATTAAGAACTAACCTCGGATGGTGTGGGCGATGAAACTAACAGGTTTAGAGCAGACTGGATGAGTGCTTACCTAATGATAAGCAACAACATGGCTAGAAAGGGGATGTTCCTTTCAAAGCCCTCTAGGCCTTTTTCAAATTTATTTTATGACATGAATAAACATCCATCAAATGTTTTTTTGAATTAGAACAGTCTTAGTGGAGATATAAGTGTTAGCAACTTCAGACACATGGGTTGGATGGGTAACATGTTTTGATCAGAACCTGATAAGCTGAAATTCATTCAATTCACTAGTTAAGTGGTTTTTATGACCTGACACACAGCAACACTACTTGTTGTAACAAAATTAATTCATTATATGCTAAAATTCAGCATGAAGTGCTCAAAATTCAGGGTCCGTGTTTGATGCTCTTGACAATGGTAAAACCTGATGCAACCTACACCAAAGTTTAGAGCTCTCCACTAGCTTTCCAATGCTTTGACTAAAAATGAACCTCATATGGTAAAATGGGAAGCTCTGATTGAATCTCTCACTTACAATATTTATCAGAGGTTTTTCCTTGGTCAAATCTCACTTATACATTTGTGATGGATTTGCCCCAGGTCAAACGTCTAACCCTGGCCAAAACTGTCAATCTTTGCCAATTACTTTAAGACTGATCATTATGTTAGCGGTCATTAATGTTTAACAATCACTTTATGACTTATTGTTATAATATTGGTCTGAATTTTGATGACAATTAGAATCTGCATATCAGGCAGTTATAGGATGGTGACCCGTCTTGGGCTCCTTGCACCTAGCTATGATGTTAGTGGTCTGAAATTTTGTGGTAGTTTAAATCTCAGTATCAGATAGTTATGGGATAGTGCCTGTTTTGGGATACCTAATTCTCTGATGTTAGTATACTGCTCTACTCAGCTGTTAAGTGGAAGCCTGATTGACTGAGATGTTATATTTGATAATATAATATTGGTTCCTTTTTGCCTTTTTTGAGCACAAAACATAGAAATTCTGTTTTGTCAAGCAGGGCATGTTCTAGTGGCAAGGAGTGGTTGCCCTTACAGTGACCCATGTTGAAACCTGCATGGGAGTCAAAAGGTTTACTAAGATCAATAGCCGAATCTCCTGTGGCTCCTCAGTCAAATAGCATTCTAATCTTAATTTTGCATCAATGCATTCCACCATGTCTTCTAAAGTTCTAAGTCAACAGGTGTTCTAAGCTTAGTAATGCATCACCTGTTTCCTGATGATGGATCACTGAGTGTGATCCAAAACGTCGATGCAAAAATAGACATAGTTATATCCAAAGCACTCTTACACTAACATCATGGACTGCGGAAAACTCATGCCTTATAGTGGAGTGTGTTAATTATCAAACAATTTACAGATTGCATGTCTAAAAAACTAGAAATTCTGTTTTAACTGACAATAGGATCTTTGAGTGGGCCAACAAGAAGGCATTTATGTCCAAACTTAAATTGTGTTTGGATGATTCAATCCATTTGATTTGTTTGTGAAGTTAGAAACTCTCTTAAAAACTATCCACCATGACCTATATGTTATTCTTTTTTACCATTTCTACAGATTATAGAGCTGCAGTATTTGATTTGAATTATATAAAATTCTCCAAAATCAATTATTTTTATTTTATAAAAAATGCAATAAAGTTCCACATTCATGTCAAGACAAGGGTAGTATGGTAATGTGGTTTCCATGGTATCAAAGTAAATGAATAAGGGTATGACCATATTACATATAAAATATAGTCATTACAAAATGTGGGTCCAGGACGGTTGGATCCTCATCACTTTACTGAAGCTTCCCGGTCACTACAATTCTATGAACTAAATATTATGCATTCTCCCAAGAGCAATAAAAGTTACATAGATGCTGATGGTAATAATAATGAACAAGGCCTGGTTCTTTCTGTATTGCCGGTTGCTGCTCTGCTTCTGAAGCTATTTGCAAATTGACTGATGTCCCATTTCATGTTGGTAAGTTAGTTGCTGATGTCCACATCTTGACAAGCTTGGCATTTAATGTTTATGTTACTATCGGTATATGAAATGAAATTATATTAATTTCCACAGTTGATCCACGCAGATCAATAGGACATGACAGTGCATGCATTTACAGTAAAAAATGTGATAGGGTAAGAAGAATCTTGGGATCTGAAAATAACTTAAAGCTAGAACACAAGAACAATGTTGTAATGTCCCTTATCCTAATTTGCCCTAGAATTCGCCTATTGATCACAAATTACAACAAACTAGGGTTAGGTTTTTCATTCTATCAAATAATATCTTTTTAATGATGTAATCTTGGATTGAATCTTGCATTCATCACATGAACAACATTCACAAATATGTATATATGCTTGTTAGGATTAGACAATTGCATCACATGCATAGATTATCAATAATGCAACATATTAGGATATTGGCAGAAGGGACATGATAGGTCCGCCTGAAGTCGTATGCCAAGCCTAAGAGAGTGTATACCACAGCCCTCCCCCTTGGTGACTTGTACCTACTTTCCCCATCAATGTCTTAACCCCTAAAGACACTTGCCATCCCATGGGATTGGGCAGAGGTCGCAAGTGGGCTTTCTGGGCTCCTACCACTTCACCCTTGGCCCTTTCTTCTTGAGATATTGAGCGGAAGTCGCAAGTGAGCTTCTGGCCCCTACCACTTCACCACTAGCCCTTCCCACAGGGTGGGTTTCAGAAAGTCAACATAATTCTGATTCAATCAGAGGAAATCCTTCTTTATTATCTTACAAGCAATAAGCATACATCAGTAAACAATTACATTTAATATTCCTTTATTATGCGGGGCCATATTTATATAGATATAAGATAATAAATGGCAGAAATACACCTGAATATATGATAGATCTGATATTACTATTAGCAATCTGTGGTAATGCACGGGACAGATTCTCCTTTGTCTCCTGGTCTATATGTTTCTTCTCCTTAATTGATTGATCTGTCTTCAATATTCATAAGTATTACTTACAGAGAAGCAATAGATTAGGTCTATAGTGTTAGTAATTGCTGCAAGCATCATTATTGCATAATCGTATATAATGTATATATAAATATTATTAAATAATTGATTCTATTCAACTTACTTCCCTTATTGAATTGTCATTTGTCTTCATTTATCTCTTCTTGAGCCAATTTCCCACAAATTAAATCTGAGTATATCATATTAATATTTCTGCTGCTATGCTTAGGACCTACTCCTCCTGTTTCTCTCTTATTCGCTGATTATATCTCTGTGCCTTTGTCTCTTTATTTGCTTTTCATATATCTGTGTTTAAGTTTCCTCTTTTCCCCTCAGAATTTCTGTTGTTTCTATTGAGATTGCTAGATCAATTTCTATTCCTCCGTTTTAATGTTCCTGTTATATCTCTTGTAAATCTCCATGTACCTCTGTTCGATCTGCATATTTATATATCTACTGATTCTATATTTCTCCTGCTCTATTATTTTGTTGCTTGACTAATAGATATACTTTCTGTAGGTGATGCCTATATTTCATATCCTTCCCTTTTTTTATACCATACTATCCTTCCCTTTTTTTATACCATACTATGTCCTCATGTCTCTTACGAAGAGACACATCCTTTGACCTTTTGAAAGGTCATCACTCTTTATTAAGGAGTAATCGTTGCATTTACCTTTACTAAGTCTCCCCTTCATGTTTACTATTTAATTGTTGTCATAGGGTAACGCTGCCCTCCTTAGAAAGGGAATCGCAGCCTTGTGAATCGCTGCTTCCCTTAATAATTTCGATCGCTGCTTCCCTTAATAATTTCAATCGCTGCTCTTAGTTTACTACTGTCTTTTTACATATTAATTTTAATCAGCTTTTCTTATTGCTGTCGCTTATTTATTTTTATAATAGTTATATAATGATTAATATTTATTTTATTTATTTATTGGTATTTCAATGCTGGGTTATTTGTGCATTTTAGTGTTGCAATTTCGGGGGCATGACAAATGTAGACATGTAACAATTCCTAGGAAGTGAACCCAAGCAGTTAAACCTCAAAAATGTTCATTCTCTGATTAGAAGTGTGTAGCATAGGAGGAAAGACAAATTTGCATCTCTCTAATAATAATTTTAATTGGTAAATGAAATCCTGCAGGCTTTCCCCCTCAGACTACCTGGATTTTTTACTGCATGAAATGCTTTAATTCTCTAAAAGAAGTTGTTTATAAGGCATCATTCACACCATAAGGTTGACGCATTATAATCCTCCCTCTCTCCTGCACTAATATCATCAGCGGTTTTGGTGTCATTCCTAGTGGGCCCTATTCAGCTTGCAGTTGTCACAACTTATTGAATACTGTGGCATAACCCTATGATGGGATTTTGTAGCACACTAATAAACTCTTTCTGATGGTTTGGGAGGCGGTAGACTGACACAATGTATCTTCAACTCCCAAGTTAATACAGTTATGAATTAACATAATTTGTCTAGCCTGTATAATAATATAATAATGTACTGTGTTGTGGTGTAATGGTTGAAAATGGCAAATTCTTCATGTGATACAAATTATAACTACCGGATGCCAATAAGCTAGCCGATAACTTGGAGAACATATGCCTGTTTAGTAGCCCAATGTCCACAACTGAGGCCTCTTAATCCACAAATCACTCTAGGTCCATTCCTAATTATCCTAAAACATAAAAATAATAATTTGACAGTGATATTAAAAAATATATTAATAATAATATTAAATCTAATAATATCAATAATGACATTAATAACAACAACAATAGCATGTCATAAGAGGTGTTTTCACTGTGTAAGTGATGATTTATTGGAATTCAACAACAAAGTTTGAGTCAGTCTTCATTGACCCATATTTCATGAGTAATGGTTCACAAGAACTCTTCTCTTATGATCATGGATAATTCACTTAATACTCATTGCATCTAGATGATACTAGTCTTAGGAGGTCACTCATCCTAGTTCTCTACTCATTGTGTCTAGAAGATGCACATAAGGGTGAAGCATCAGGATTTCCCAAAAGGTCAGCAAGTGATTTGCCTTATGAACCATCATCAACCTCTATTTCATGAGTAGTGGACCAATATTCCACAAGAACTCATCTCTAACAGCCATAAATGGTCCACTTAACACTCCTTGCATCTAGGTGATACTCAAAGGGCTAAAGCACAAGGACTTCCTGAAGATCGCCCATCCCAATACTACTCCAGCTCAAGCACAATAACTATAGAGTTTATTACAATTTGCAATGCAATCGCTTGCCTTCATTTGCATTATGGTTTGCTTTATACATGAAAAGAAATGAATAACCGTGTATTCACGGGTTCAACAAATAGCCTATGGCCCTAAATTAGCTAACAAATAATAACAAACCAAACAAACAAATAACAAAACAAATCCACTACAGGTAATGATGGAATATACCAACATTCCCCCCTTATTACATCATCATTTTATATTACTAATAAGAGAATCCTGAAAATCTTCACACATGCAAGAGGCTTGGTGAAGATATCAGCACGTTGTTCCTGAGTTGAGCAGAACTGGAGCTGAATGTTGTTTTGTTGAACATGTTCTCTTATGAAGTGGCAATCAACTACAATATGCTTGGTCCATTCATGAAACACTAGATTGCAAACGAGCTTGAGAACACTCTGATTATCACAATAAAGGATTGTAGGTTGATTTTGAGGCACTCCTAATCCTTCTAGTATGCAGCGTAGCCAAACTGCTGCATTTGCTGCACAATATTTTGCTTCTGTAGAGGAACGAGCAACTATGGTTTGTTTCTTGCTTCCCCAAGAAATAGGTCCTGAACCTAAGAAGAAAACAAATCCGGATGTCAATTTGCTATCATCAACAGAACCTGCACAGTCTGCATCTGTGTATCCTGTTAAGAAGAATTGATCATTCTTTTTATATTCCAAACCATGATTCATTGTACCGTTGATATACCTTGGCACCCGTTTTGTTGCTTTCCCAATGGCATAGCTTTGGTTCTTGCATGAATCTTGATAGATAATTAACAGAAAAACTGATATCGGGTCTAGTGTAAGTCAAGTAAATCAAACCTCCAATCATCTGTCGATAGAGAGTTGCATTTACCTAAGGAGATGGATCAGAAACAAATAACTGCAATCCTGATTCCACAGGTGTAGACATGGGTTTGGAATCCATCATTCTAAACTTCTCAAGTAGTGTCTTCGCATATTTTCTTTGAGATACAAAGACATGATGATTATTTTGCCATACCTCTAAGCCTAGACAATAGTGCAATAGCCCGAGATCTGTCATATCGAATGCCTTCTTAAGATCAATCTTGGTTGTCTCAACTATTGCTTTTGAGCTGCCTGTGATAACTAGGTCATCAACATATACATTAATTATCACAATCTCCCCCCTTTGATCCTTGAGGTAAGATTCAAATCATATGGATGCCTATTGAAACCATGTTGTAGCAAATGGTAATCAATTTTAATATACCAAGCTCTAGGAGCCTATTTGAGACCATATAGGGACTTAACAAGTTTGCATACCTTTTCTTCTTTACCATGTGCAATGTATCCCTCTGGTTGGGTCATATAGACCTCTTCCTTAAGGTCTCCATTGGCAAATGCACTCTTTACATCCATTTGATATAGCTTCCATCCAAATTGTGCAGATAAAGCAAAAATCATTCTAATAGTTTTGATCTTTGTTGTGGGAGCAAATGTTTTTTCATGATCAATCCCTTTGTAATGTCCCCATTCTCAAAGTAACTGCTTGGAGATGAGTTCTAGTTCATTCACCATTCCCGTGAGCTAGTCAACCTGGTGAGGGAATGATATTGGCCATGAGAATCATAATTTTGGTAGGATGTTTTAGAGAATTAAGTGAGGAATTATCCTTAACAAAATAAAGCATTATGTTGATCATATTTTATTAATATCTCATGGTCCACTTGCAAGTCAAAGCAAACAAGGAGGTCCACTTGCAAGTCAAAGCCAACAAGGACGTCTACTTGCAAGTCAAAGCAAACAAGGAGGTGAGTTTTAAAATAGATAAAATATTACTATCATCCTTGGTTGGTCGACCCACATCAAATCAGATCTGATTTGCTCTTTGCTTCTAGAAGGTCAATTCTCTCTCCTAGGGCGGTTTAGGAGACTTAAGGGAGAAGGCAACCAATATTTTAATGAATAAAATCAGATCCTTGGATAAGGACAGCTTAGGTGCCTTGGTGAATAAGGCAAAGAATATTTTAATGAATAAAATCAAATCCTAGGATAAGGGTGGCTTAGGTACCTTGGAGAAGAAGGCAAAGAATATTTTAATAGAATAAAATCAGATCTTCCCTAAGGGCGGTTTAAGTGCCTTAGCCATGAAGTCAATGAATATTTTATTGAAAACAAATCAGATTCTTCTTCTAAGGGCGGTTTGGACTAGAAGCCTTATTTAAAGCAATGGAGGGCTGTGAGATCATTATATTGCATTGATACTTACCTTCTCTTGTCTGAAATAAGTTTTCAAAATTTCTTCAAGGTGATGCTCCCTTGAGTTGGGTTTGGTGATGCTCCCTTACCATTGTTTGAGAGATGAAATCACTCAGGTTTCATCATAGGGCAGAATTGTGCTAGCTTGGCGCATTTTTACAACTAGGGTTTGAAGACATGTTCCTGGTCAAAAATCAGATTTGGAGGTCTACAGATTTCTCTGAGAAAATCTACCTTGGGCAATTCAGATTAGGGACATTTTTGAATGAAATAACATTTGTTTCATGAAGTTTGAAGATTTTGGGCAACTAGGGTTTCCAGTTTGGTGGCTGGAAATTGCATCTTCAACTGTACTTCACATCTTCAGCCTTGGGAGTCCATTTTGAAGAGTTGTTAGAACCATAGTAACGGGACTCGCTAGAACTCGGCAAGTCCCGAGCCGAGAACCCCTGGCCGGGTCCTGGGAGCCCGGACACGAGCGCGGCTGAGTCTTGGCCGGACTCGCTGCTTCTCGACGAGTCCCGAGCCCTGGACGCGGCCGGCGACAGCAACATAAAACTTATATTTAAATTTTTATTTTTTTAGTCTTATATTATCTCCCCAACCCTAAAAGCAACCTCATTTCATTCATTTGGCAAAATAGGAGGAGAAGAGAGAGTTGTGAAGAAAAATAGGAGGAGAAAAAAGGGCAACCAGCAAGTTGTTGAAGACAAATACAGGGCCATATATCATTTGGGAAGCTTCATACCAGCAAGGAGGTGCATTGAGAGCTCATTACCAGTGATTGGGAGGAGTTTGCATTGCATTCCAAGCCAAATATAAGAGGTAAGTTTGATTTTAATTGGTTTTTTTTGTGTTTTTTAAACAAATAATTCATTGTGATTTGTAAAATCATTTTTTTTTTAGTTTGCATTTTTTTTTTTACAAACCCTACTTACAACTTAAATAATTTTAGAAACCCTACTTGTTATTGCAGCCACATTCATTTGCAAATCAAAGCATATTATTATTTTCACAATGTCTCAAACCCCAGGTAGAAAAGACCCTGCTTGGAAACATGCTGAAATCTTTCCCGGAATGAAAAAAGGAGAAGCAAAATGTAAATACTGCAAAACAATATATCATGGAGGTATAAATAGATTAAAATACCATATTGCACGCATACCCATCCATGATGCAGTGGGCTGCCCTATAGCACCTCCTGAGGCTGTTCGTGAAGTGCAGGTGCAATTAGAAACTTTTGAAATGCAAAAAGAAATGAAAAAGAGACAGAAGCAGGAATTGGTGAGTTTGGGAGTTGGACAGGGACTTGGTGCTCTTGGAGATGCTTCTTCCATGCCTCCATACCGTCCTAGTGCTAGTGCTTGTGCTAGTGCTACTGCTTCAGCACCAGCTATGCCTATGCATACTCCTAGTGTTGGTGGCACTACTACTGCTAGTGGTAGTGGCAGTATTAGCATTGGCCCTAGAGTTCATAAATCTAGGGTGGACTCATATTTTGTACCACACACTACTCCTGGTTCCCAACCATTGCTTGAGAGCATGGGTTGGAACAAGGACGCACATGATGCAGCAAAAAAGGCAATTGCAGACTTTTGGTACTACTGCACCATTCCCTTCCATGTAGCCAGGTAATTCTTTTTCGTTTAATTGTTTTAAAATTTATATTTAAATTTTATTATTTTAGAATCTAGATGTATCTCATTATCGAATTCAAATTTAAAGTTAAAATCTTAAAACTTTTCATTTTACAATACTTATGTAACTTATTAATTTATTTATGACATGTTTTAGGTCACCTTTTTGGCAAAACATGGTTAATGCCATAACCATATGTGGGGCAAGGTTCAAAGCCCCTTATGAAGATGAATTAAAGGGCCCACTTTTGACTCAAAAAGTGGCAGATGTGAAAGCACAATTAGAGGAGCAGCGCGTGCAGTGGAGGAGAATTGGTTGCGCCATCATGACTGATGGTTGGACCGATAGGAGAAATAGGACGCTGTTTAATTTTCTAATGTCCTCCGGAGGTAATTGTACTTCCCTCAATGCATTGAAATTTGAATTCGATTTAGTGATTAATAATTTAATATGGCTGATTTATGTTTTTTAATTTATTGAATAATTGGTTTTGCTTATTCTCTCAGGTGACACCGTCTTCATGAAGTCCATTGATGCTTCTGCCCAATTCAAAAATGCCACATACCTGTGTGAGGCTATAGAGGAGGTGATAGCTGATGTGGG
The DNA here is from genome assembly GCA_007115665.2 of Sequoiadendron giganteum. Taxonomy (NCBI): domain Eukaryota; kingdom Viridiplantae; phylum Streptophyta; class Pinopsida; order Cupressales; family Cupressaceae; genus Sequoiadendron; species Sequoiadendron giganteum. The sequence continues at coordinate 592,526,839 of CM021105.1, forward strand.
GGAAGAGAATGTAGTGCAAGTGGTGACAGATAATGCAGCAAATTATGTTGCTGCTGGTAGATTATTGATGGAGAGGCACCCTACTATATTTTGGACTCCATGTGCCGCACATTGCCTTGACCTCATGATGGAGGATCTTGGCAAGCTCCCATTGATCAAAACATGTGTGGATGCAGCAAAAACCATTTGCAAATTTGTATACAATCACACATGGGTGCTTAACCTTATGAGGCAATAAACGAGGTTGAGGGAGTTGTCTCGTCCTGGCATCACTAGGTTTGCAACAAATTTTATCACGTTGCAATCCTTGATTCGATCAAAGGCAGCTTTAAGGCGCATGTTTGTTGGTGAGGAGTGGTCTTCCTCATCCTTTTCTACAAGCACTGCAAGGATTGTTGTGGCTGATTGCATTTTTGATGAGCAAGGGTTTTGGACACCAGTGGAGGAGATTGTGAAGGTAAAATTTAATTCTTTATTATGTTTTAATTTTTAATCATATCTTACTTTTATTTGTTTATTTTCGTTCACACTTATTTGTGAAACATGTTTGCACTTTGCAGTTTATTGAGCCCTTGCTAGTTCTCCTACAAATTGTAGATGGGGAGAAGCCCGCAATGGGCTACATATATGAGGGCATGGATAGGGCCAAAGAGACCATTAGATCAGTCTATGGTGGAGTTGAGGAGAAGTATCGTCCCATTTGGGATATCATTGATAGGAGATGGCAAAACCAACTTCATAGGCCCATCCATGCAGCCGCATGTTTCCTAAATCCGGCCTTCCAATTCCGTCGTGATCTTTGTGCAGATAGAGAAATTTTTAGTGGGCTCTACTCGACAATAGAGCGGATGTTGCTCATTGTTACTACACAGATGGTGCAGGAGATAGATGCCTTCAATAAGGCACAAGGAGACTTCTTTGCACGTCAAATGTGCAAAGACAATAGGACAACATTACTACCAGGTAAAAATATATTTAAGGGCATAATTTTCATCTTTTTATATTGTATTTTATTATTAAATGTTGAACTTGAACTTGAAACTTGAAATGAGATTGATTTTGTTTCTTTTTCTCATCTCAGATAGATGGTGGGAGTTGTTTGGTTCTGATACACAAAACTTGCAAAATATTGCCATTCGTCTATTGAGCCAGCCGTGCAGTTCATCTAGTTGTGAGCGCAATTGGAGTATGTTTGAGCACATACACTCCAAGAAGCGCAATAGATTGACAGTGGAGAGGATGAATGACTTGGTATATGTTCATTACAACCTTCGGCTCAGATACAGGAAGTTTTTTGACCACAACAACACCCCGATCAATCTAGAGGAGGTTGATCCACAGTCTGAGTGGACCATTGAGGCTACAGATACAATCTTTAGTGACGAGGACCTTGATTGGGTGGACCAAGCAGAGAGAGAGGCTGAGGTTGTAGCCATGGCTGAGGAGGAGGCTAGAGCACGAGGAGACATAGTTGTTGTTGGTGAGAGTGGAATGGAGAGTCAGAAAGAGGCAGAGACTATGGCTGCAGCTGCAACATCATCTAGAACCCTTAGACACCTTCGTAGGAAGGATGTTGGCTCCACTATGCCATAGAGTCATAGACTTATAGCTATTGTTTTGAATCTTTTGATATTTCATATTTGTATGGAACATTTGATGTTATGGATTTCATATTCCATGACTTTTGTATACATTTGACTAATTTTATATATCTAAGTATGCTATTTCCTTCAGCAACGCAACTACAATTTGTGTCCTTTATACTTATGTGATCGTTGTATGCTTGTGTATGTGATCAAATTTGCTTTTATTTGTGTTGTATTCAATAAAGGGTGCTTGAAACAAGTTTTAAATCCTTAAAAATCTCTAAATTTCTAGGGTTTTTTCAACTTTTTTTCATTTTGCCGAGTTTGCGTCGAGTCCGAGTCTCGTAACTATGGTTAGAACCCTTTCTGCAGCTCAGTCATAGCTGGAGACTGTAGCAGTAGCAGCTCCTATCATTCTTATTTTGGCATTATTGTATCAATCTATCTCATCTAATATAAGGAGCTATCAACAAGTATGTTTTGTGCTTGTCATTGGTATCATTAATAATCATTTTTTTGAGTATTGTGGAAGTCTGAAAATAAAAGTCAGACCTGCAAATAATTGTATCAGACTTGTTATTGCAAAATAGAAGGTTGTTTCAATTCCAAAAATCATTGTATATCTTGCATATCTGTTATTTTAATGTTTTATGCAAATCTGGGCAACAAAAAATTCATAAACCAAACCAAAAACAGTTCAGTTTGGGTCAAGATCTAGTTGGGATTCTTACACCCTTCTTTATGGGCATAACCCTTGGCTACAACTCTAGCCTTATATTTATCTATACTACCATCTGCCTTATACTTAGTCTTGAATATCCATTTACATTCAATGGCTTTCTTACTAGGTGGTAAATCAACAAGCTCCCAAGTCTTGTTTTTCATCAAGGATTGATACTCTACATCCATAGCCTCTTTCCAAGGCTTTGATTCTAGTGCTTCCTGAACATTAGATGGTTCAAAATTATCAACTACTAAACTCATCAATGCTAGATTTACCTTATTGCGAGCCATGCCGCAAGTCCTCGGTCCTAAAGATGAAGTGTGTTGGACTCCATCTAGCTTTGCATCGCGAATGGTACTAGTATACCACTTAGGCATAGATCTTGTGATATTTGTGGGTGTTGAAGTAGATTGACTATCAACATCCCCATTATTTTTCCCATCCATGTTGAATATTGGAGCACTATCTAGAGCAAGTGATGATGTGGAAGGTGAACATAAATCACTCTTTATATCAAAAATTACATCTATGTTGATATATATCTTCTTAGTGATAGGATCCATAAGACGATATGCCTTGGACTCGTTACTATAACCAAGAAGAATACAATTCATAGATTTTTCATCAAGCTTCTTTCTTTGTTGCTTAGGAACGTGCATGTATGTTGTGCATCCAAATACACGAAGATGATAGATAGATGGTTTTACCCCTGTCCAAGCTTCTTCTAGTGTGATGCCATCAAGTGATTTGGTTGGTGCGCGATTCAAAAGATAAACCGTTGTATGCACAACTTCAGCCCAATATGCATGTCCCAAATGAGAATCCTTCAACATGCTACGGACCATCTCCATGATTATGCAATTGTGTCGTTCAGCAACTTCGTTTTGCTAAGGTGTATAAGATGCAGTCAATTGATGACGAATTCCATTTTCCTTCAAGTAGGTGGAGAATTCTATGCTATAAAGTAGGAAAAGGCTTCATCTTTACTTTGCAAGCAATATACCCACTTTTTTCTTGTGTGATCATCAACAAAAAGTTGAAAGTACCTGAATCCATTATGACTAGGTGTCTTGGGCCCGCACAAATCGATATGCACTAGCTACAAAGGTTGGCTTGCACGATGCTCACTAGGATAGAAGGGTGCTCTATGTTGTTTTCCAACAATACAACTAGAACAAATAGCACTCGACTTCTCAAGTGAGGGAAGCCCTTTGACCATGCTTTTCTTACTAATTGTTAGCAAATAACTAGTGCTCAAATGACCAAATCGGCGATGCCATTAAAAGGTAGTCGGGTGAGCGGAAACAACTTCCTACACTAATCTAATCAACTGAGAGTTACAAAAAAAATATTTTTAACACCTTTAACAGTTGCAACTAGAGAAGCACATAGAGAATAATAGAAATAGAACAATAACAATGCATAAAAATAGTGACACCAAATATACCGTGGGGAAAATCCTTTTGGGTAAAAAACCCCACCCTCCAAAAGCACAGTACTTCTCTATTATATCAAATAGGAGTTACAACATATCACCAAGTACAAAGTATTTCAACAAGTGCTTCAACACGAACACCTGTTCTAGAGTAATACTGGCAACACTTCGATACCTGCAAACAAACTATGCATTCTACAACTCAAGGCACTCAATAAATAGAGTGTTACAAGCTTCAAGAGCATCTAGAAGGTGAGGGGCGTCCAAAATGACATGGCACAATTTCCAATGCCTTAGACATGCATTTGGACACATGTGACATATTCCCTTACACCCCTGACAAGTGTCAAACATGCAAATATTCCTCTTCCAAGCTTGGGCGCCAAAAACATGCTAAAAATAGCTTATGACAGATGCCTTACACATCTTATAGTTGTCATGGAATTTGTCATAGCTAACAGCACTTACAGCTGTAAGAAAATCTGTCATAGCTAACAGCACTTACAACTGTAAGAGAATCTGTCATAACTAGCTAAAAATAGTTGATTTTCTTACATCTTGTCATAACCCAACTTGGGCACCAACTTTCATCCATGCATTCAAATATGCCTTATGACACGTCATAGAATCTATCATATGTCATAGATTCCAAAGTGGGACGCCTATGTCCACTTGGGATGATGATGTGTCATCCAGTCACCTCCAACGGGGATGCCACCCAGCCAATGGGTCCCAATTAATGACAAGACACCATAGGAAATTAAATAATACAAATAAATAACTTAAATTACATCAATTAAATCAATATTAGGACTTTAAGGTTGAGACACCTTAATCCCAACAGCCATAACATAGCAAGATCACTATCCTTAGTCACTAAGGCCTGATTATTAGCAATTTTATCAAGCCTAAACATTTTAACAATTTCAAAAGCACTTGCAACAATCTTTGAACTGCTAGACTTATCATAAATGAGGCATACTTTTCTATCATTACTTTTATCAAACTCAATCCTCAAGTTGTGATCAAGAAATTGATTTATGTATACTGAATTGCAAGGAGATGTCACAATTACCTTGGATGTCATAGGTGTTGTCATCTCCAAGAGAGACTTTACCATGACGGGGTATCAATGTGAGAAACCACTCCTTTTGTCTAGTCATGTGCTTTGTTGCACCTGAGTCCACATACCAAATTGAGGTGGATTGTGAGTTATCTTTTGAAGTGTGGGTTGAAAAGACGTATTCCTTTTCTGAAGACTCCTCCTCTTCAACAACATTGCCATGTTTATGTTTGTTCTTTTTCTCCATCATGTATTGCCACTTTGAAATGGCTTCTTTGGATGTGATTGGTTGGATGATCCTTTGGCCAAGGAGTTGTACCAACAATTTTTCACATCATGGCCAATCCTTTCACATATTGGACACTTCTTTTGAGATTTGGATGAATTACCAAATTTGGGAGGTCCACTAAATTGCTTCATAGACTTCTTGCCTTTATGACATGCGGCCATGGCATGATCCTCCTCATTGTGATCTTGGCTTAGAGACTCCTCTTTCTGAAGTAGATTCACTAACTTCTCAAAACTAGGTGCCTGTTTGGTGGCATTCAAAGTTATCACAAACACTTTGTATCTAGAAGGTAGTGCACGCCAAACAATGGGCACCAAGACAACATCCTCAATTGTTTCACCCAATGCTTGTAGTGAAGCTCTTAATTGAGCAATCCTTTCGAGAAAGGATTCCAACCGTTCTCCATTCTTCATCTTTAGGCTATGTAGTTGACTCTGCAAATTCAAGATCCGATTTTGGTTCTTTGCCTCGTACACTGTCCTGAGCTTGTCCCATGCATCTTTGGCTGGGGACGAGCCTCAAATAAAAGTTTGAACTTCATCAGACACATTGAACAGGATGATCAATTTGGCCTTCCTGTCGGCTTGATCAAATTTCCCTTGTGCATCAGCATCATTTTGAGGTTATGCAGTGGTACTGCTAACCACATGCTAAACTTCCTCAAACTTGAGTTGAGTTTTGAGTTATGTCTTCCATGCAGAATAATTATTCCCGAGCAACAGATAGGAATCAGCAAGAAGAAAATTTGGAGAACTTCCCAACATTATTTTAGCCAGAAATAGATATTATATTGTCCTATTTCTCATCACTCGAATTAGCATTTTGCCGCAGAGGAGAGGATACTTTAAGAACGATATTGTCATTTTAAGAGTTGAGAGTTATACAAAAGTTTTTCAAATCATAATTTTACAAATCGGGATGTAGACTAAACATGTATTTGAAAAAACATAGAAGACTTTCATGTTTGATTGCCAAGAAAAATGAGAACTGAAGATATCTAATGTGTATTCTAAATAGAAATAGTTGTTGTACTAAGTCTGAATTTTGAACACACAAAACTTGAGACTTAAAAAAAATGTTGACAAAAATAACCTCGACGTGGATTTGTGCGTTCCTAAGCAATTGGACGCCACGATGCAAATGTTCCTTATTTGCAAAGTTGACACGAAGGGCGTGGAGACTCTACTCGATTACCACCACTCACCACTCGATGTCAACAGTGCTGATTTTGACGACAAGACTGCGTTGCATGTGGTTGCCTCGATCAAGCTCATGCACAAGATCACACGGAATCGAGCACCACATTCCCAAGAAAGATCTTGCAACAGTGAAAACACCATCCATTATCAACCTAGTCTACGTAGTCTTTCAGAAAGAGAGCAGCAAGCACAACATGATTGCCCAGCTGCTGATACAAGTTATACACCAAACAAAGCAAATGCTTGAAATACTAGCCCCAAAAAAATGTGGAAAGGTACAAATCTCTGGTGGCGAATAGAGATAAACAAGCAAAATAGGAGTTTGAGCTTGCAGGCGTCATCTATACATTGAGGAAGCTAATGCTTGAAATATTAGTCCGAGAAAGGTGTTAAGCTGCAACATGAAGGCGCTCAGATAATGATAGCAATATTCTAATGATGAAATGACAGGTCGCAGCAGTTACCTTTCTCCTCCAGCGCACTCTTCTCTACCGCCTCCCTTATGCTCTAATACCATATTACAATTTGCAATGCAATTGTCTGCCTTCATTTGCATTATGGTTTGATTTATACATGAAAGGAATGAATAATCGTGTATTCATGGGTTCAACAAATAGCCTAAATTAGCTAACAAATAATAACAAACCAAACAAACAAATAACAAAACAAAACCACTATGGGTAATGATGGAAAATACCAACAAAGTTTCCCCCACAATTAAATCCTCTCAACTTACTACCTGATTTACAAAACACTACTTAAATGAATGAATTAAGGAGTTCTATAATGAGTGTTTCATAAGGCACAACACTTGTTGAAGGTTTTACAAATGGGGCAGCAAGCTAAGAGGGTTTGATTTATTATGGGGGAAACCCCATAGGTGCGCCTGAACCAAAGTAGTTCTAGAATAGGTGGCTCCAAGGAAGTCTCGGTGCTTCACCTTTGTAAGCATCACCTAGATGTATTATATACGAAGTGGACCACTCATGACCATAAGAAATGGAATCTTTAATGCATTACTTATAAAATATACGTCAACAAAAATTGACTCAAAACTATGCCATCAAATCCCAATAAATCATTGTGTAATACATAAAAAATGAATGAGCTAAGGGAGCTCTATAATGATAATCCGTAACGTACAACACTTTTCAATGTTTTATAAATGCACAGTATGCTAAGAGGGTTGACTGTGGGGGAAACCCTATAGTTAGGTGCATTTGAACCAGAGTAGTTCCCGAAGTGTAACCTTCAAAGAAGTAACATCACCCAGATGTATTACATTTTAAATGGACCATTTATAGCCATAAGACATGAGTTCTTGTGAACAGTATTTATGAAATATGGGTTAACAAAAATTGACTCGACTATGCAGTTGAATCCTACTAAATCATCGCATAATAATAGTGGTAGTTTTTAGATTATCTGCCTGTGATAGAGAGCTCAAATGCTGAGCGGATATGGGCTCAAACGGCATACTAAACATAGCCTCGGGAGCATCAGTGCCCCTTTGGAAACGCGTTGTACTTAACGGAAAATGATCTTCTACTTCTATCTGAAGGAAATTCAACCTGCTAAATTTTTTCGATTGCTCGGACCGAAAATGGAGGGCGCGAAGAACTTTTTTAAAATGAAGATTTTTTGTAAACCGAAAAGACCTTGTATAAGTTTTTTAACCAATGAAACAAAGCCTAAAAATAAGTAAAGCACGGTAAGATTCATAACCATAATATCAAACCCTGGCAACTGCAAATTATTGCTGAATGAAATACATGCTGCGAGAGCCATAAAAGAAAAAAAGATAGCAGTTAAGTGTAGTGAGTACTGTGAATTTACTTACATTGTTCAAAGAAGATAGATAATTGAGAGCAGTCCGGTTTACCCTGTTTATCAGGACAAAATTTTATACATGAAGGCGCCAAATATTAGTTGCTTCCTAAAGAAGAACGGGTAATTTCTCTACTTTTCCAATTGATAAATTTGGATTATACAAATTTTTGCTTCCCTCCGCCGCCTACTAGACGCGGGTGTTTCTTTAGTTTTCCTTGTTTTCGTTTGTATAAAAAAAAATACATATTGATTTCCCTTAAATTGGTTGCTTTTTCTTTTATATTGGACAATGTTGAATAGAATACAATGAGATTAATTGGTTGCTTTGATTTTTCTTCTTCTTGGGATTATGGATTTGAAAAAAAGAAAAAAAATGAAACGCCATCAATCTTGTTTTTCCTTTAATTGGTTGTTTTTTTTTTATTGAACAATGTTGAATAGAATACAATGAGATTAATTGATTGCTTTGGTTTTTCCTCTTTATGGGACAATGGATTTGAGAAAAGAGAAAAGAAATGAAACATGTTGACCAGTAAAGAAACTATGCATTAGTGTAGAAAATTAATAAAAGTTTTATATAATAAGATAAAAATTTATTTTTAAGTAAATTGAGATAATAATAATTGAAATAATTAAAATGAAAATAAAAAGGTTATATGATTTAAGGTATGATGTCGATTTTGATCATTGTAATAAAGAATTAGAAACAAGAAATTAGAACTAAATTGATGATAAGGGATGTGTGACAAATGAATTTAAGATTTTTATGGTCTTGGACTTGATCATACCCACGATTCTATCTTTGGACACTTTCCCCCTACATAATCTTGTTAACTATTGAATTTCACCTTTAGGATCTATAAACATGTTTGTTTATGCGTATACTTATGTTTGAGAAGCTAGAGGTGTTGAAAAGCATTTGTAGGGCCTACTAAAGACAAAGGAAAGACTATTAACTTCGTTAATACCAGTCAAGTTTGGTGGATGATGTAAAAAGATTGAAAACACACTAGAGAATGAATATGAATGTCAATGCAAAAAGACTAAGTTGAGATTGTAACCCAGTCTTGGTTTTTGTACAACTAAATATGGATTTAAGATGCTAAAAAATAATATTCAAAATAACTTATTATTATGCCCTTAACTACAAAACTTAGACAGAAAACTCGAGACCTTTAACATCCAAGTTGAGGGTTATGGTCACATTCCTCAAAATTCAAGATCTAAAAAAGTGGAGATTTGGAATTGAATTTAAGAGGACTAGATTGCAAGCACAATTCTATCTAGGAGACAAAACCACATGGGCAACCTAGTCAAGGGAGGTGAAAACCTTAGAAAATGGGCTAGTCTTGGTTTGAAGTGATGAAATTAGCAAAATGAAAATGAGGATTCAAAATTAGGGTTAGATAGAGCACCAAAGAGATAAATTGGGTCCTAAGACCATGCATTGATGACATCCATGCAAAGTGGTGTAAAATGAAGGGGTAAAGGTGCATGATATGCACTTTTATCCTCTACAACTAGATATGTTCAAAATGTAATGATTTGATTTGTGGTGTATAAGTTTATTCCTTTTATTTTTTTGGTTAATTAGTTTTATAGGGGTAAATTATGCATTCTACTAGTGCTCACATGTGAGAAAAAATTAAATAGTTATATTCCAAAAACATAAATTCATTGAGCCATATATAGATGGTCAACTATAGAATTTAAACTCTCAAAGCATACAACTAAACATAGGTTCATAGAGTCATAGGCAGACTAGTAACTAGAGATCCAACACCTTCAAGAAACATAAAGCTAGTAAAAATTACTTGTATCCAATGTCTTTAAAGATGTCATATATTTAATTTGTTTTCTCCTTTTAAAAAGATTTATTATTATATTTTTTGTTTTTGTTTTTCTTCTTTGTTTCGCTATTTTTTCTTCCAACTAACATGAGGAACCATGACTAGAAACAAGACATATTTGACAAGGCCAAACCTCCTCGTTATCAAACAATACCTACTACCTTCTTCATAGCTTAAGGAATATTTAGGTGAGGAGTGGCTCATATCCACCTTAGGAGACTTGTTAACCTCTTCTTTGTCCATCAACACTATTAGGATGCTTTTGACCTAAACTCTTGGTAATAGAGATTCCCTTCTTTGGTAGCCTTTAAATCATATTCAATTGGGCTCTACATTATGTAACTTCATTTGGGATATAGAGTTAGAGATGTGGTAATACCTCCAATTTGGTACAAGGTACGAGACATCCCTGACTATGATCCCTGAACTTTTAAACTAGCACTTTGCATTGTTCACTTCCACTACCTCCTTGTATGACCTAGGTCACCATCGATAACCTAATAAGGCCTTGAAATTACCCAATCATATTATCCCACCCAAAAAACATTGTTTATTCCTAAGGCATAAATTTAAAGGCATTTCTATTTGGTACAAGGTACGAGACATCCCTAACTATGATCCCTGAACTTTTAAACTAGCACTTTGCATTGTTCACTTCCAATGCCTCCTTGTATGACCTAGGTCACCATCAATAACCTAATAAGGCCTTGAAATTACCCAATCATATTATCCCACCCAAAAAACATTGTTTATTCCTAAGGCATAAACTTAAAGGCATTTCTAGTGATAAATGATGAAGGCACCCACATAGTAATTTATGTGGCAATTGAGGTTTCATGTCTTGATAGTCCTCACACCATCAAACACAAAACACTACAAAGAGTACGTGCTTACTCAACCAAAAATGATAGAAGAGATTAGAGGAGCTTACCACCTTCGTCCAAGGCGCTCAAGGCTTATGGAGGAGAAAATGAGAGGAGCTCAAGCCTCTACCGCAATGGTGTTTGTCCTATGCTCACACTATCAAAGTGATGGAGTAGTGGATTGTTGCAATGGAGTGAAAAGTGTTGCTACAAATCTTGAAATGGGTGAATGGAATGGAGAGAGTGTTCAAAATGATCTTTCCCAACTTCTGCTAAAGAGAACAATGGATGAAGCATGAATAATATGAAGGAGAAGATGAAAAATGACCATATTCAGGTCGGCCATCCGAAGAGGGGCGTTACACTTCGACTTCCAATCGAGAGTGTAACGTCTCCAGCCGTAGGAATCTGCCAGGGATGTCCGCGTGTCGCGCGGGCGTCCCTGACAGAAACGCCCCCACTAACACACAAAACAGGTGCCAAGTGGAATGCAAGTAGCAGGATTAAGTGGAATTAAACCTCCGCTTTAGGTTTTCTAAAGTGTAAGGGGGTGAAAGGGAATTTGTGTTAGGGGAGCACATTCACGCTTATACAGGGTTGTAACATCCCTAACTTGTACAACATAAAAGTTTGGGACAATATAAAATGGGTTGTCCCTAGGATGTTGATATTTCTCAAATTTGTTTGTGTTTTTTGAGATTTTTTCCTACTTAGACTACTAAAATTATAATGATCCCCTTTTAATTATTTCCAATTAGAGGTAATATTAGCCTATTTCATATTCATGGTGGACCAAGGTATGAAAAAAGGGAAATAGTTGATTTGGTATTTAATTGTTGAAGATGCGAAACCCAAAAAATTTGAAGTCTTGGAATCATTTTGCAATGAAGGAAGAAGAATTTATGTGTTGACTTGAATTCTCATTTTTTGTAAGTTTTATAGTTTGTAAAAAAGTGAGAAAGTACAACAAGGTTCATAGGTTTTATAGGTTATCGAAAATGTGGAAGTGTGACAAGGTTCACAACTTCACCAGTTTGTTGAAAGTGTGAAATTGAGAAAATAAAACAAGGTTCAAAAGCTTTCCAATTCATTGAAAGTGCAACAAGGTTTGAAATTTTTCTAGTTCATCAAAATTGTGAAATTGTAGCAAGTTTTATGAATTTTCTAGTTTTCCAAAAGGCCAAAAAATCTCACAAGAGGCTAAATGCTTTGACAAAGAAGAATATGTAAATGATTTTGTATGTTTGCTAACTCACTTAAAGTGTGACCTATGTGGTAAATACAAATTCAATTTTTAAGTGGGAAACAAGGAACTGAAGTGTTTGCATGTCATGACTAGTTTTGGTTGCACCTGCCTAGTATGTGTCACCAATTCCTTGGACGTCAATAAAGGTGGTTAGTGAGCCATCAACTACCTATGAACCAAATATTACTTGAGCCACTCTTTTGGGTGATTCATTGACAACTATAGATTTTAGTGATTTAAATAGTTAATGCATTCATTGAGGTAGTATCAGATGAAGATTCAAAACTTGAAGAACATAAACCACAAGTTATTTCAAAAGAGTCAAAACCTAAAAAAATAGAAAATGAAGGTACAAGTGGTGGTGCTCTAGTAGCTCTTTTAGGAGCACCAAAATATTATTCATTCAAATTCCGTGGAGTGTTATCTAGACAACAAATTATAGTGCTCATTGATAGTGGGGTAACCCACAATTTTTAAAATTATTTGGTAGTCAAAAGAGGGTTGAAATTAAAATATTTTGAGGGTTTGAATGTCATTAATGTTGATTTATTCACCATTCCTTGTACTAAGATAGTTTAGAAAATCCATATAGTCCTTGGAGATCATAAGGTATGTCATGATTTTTAATTTGTTGGTTTTGGAGAAAATGATATGATGCTAGTGTTGTTACACCCCATGTGCTATTGTTTATTTACTATTACCTAGTTTGGTAAATTGCTTCAATAAATGTGAATGTGTTTTATTTATGAATTCTAATGGAAATATGTTGAATGAATGTTTGATTCAATTAAATGCTTTATGATTCAGTATATAAAATATATAATGTGAATATGACATGTATGTGAGGTATATGATGCATTGATTCGGCTAACTACTATTATGGTGAACTAAGCTAAATACAGGAATAGCTTCAAGCCTCTGGAAGATTGGCAAAGTATCACTCAGGACAAGAACTCGGTCTGGTAACCTTTAAATTTGGTCATACCGCGCTTTCACACACTCACACCCTAGTTGGTCTTAGTTAAGTCAAGTCAGTTTGAGTAATGGGTAAAATATCTTTTATTTTGATTATGAATGTTTATGTTGGTTTGCAATCTTGTTTTATGATTGTTTGGAATGAGGGATGTGATGAAGTCTCGAAATTGTGTTGAAGTCCTTCCTTGAGTGTTTACTTTTATATCGACGAGATATATGCATTTAATGATATATATGTATACATGTATGTGTTTATGGTAAACTCATACATGTGATTAAATACGTGCATGAGTATACGACGTACCTACGCATTCTCATGAACGAATTTCCCATATGCATGGGAATACCAATTGGACTAAGGTGACATAGATATATGTATATATACATTCCATGTATATATGTCGATCAATGGAATTGTATGTATGAGTGCTTTATAAAGATATTGAAATGGAATTACATATATATATATATATATATATATATATATATATATATATATATATATATATATGTAGTATATATATTAATATTTATGTGTAGGTTGATATAGTAACATATATATATATATAAAATCGTATATATATGTAATACTGTTCTTTATATTTATATATCATATAAATGTGTTTGTTAATAAAATGTATTTAATAAAATCTATGAAATGAATATATATATTATTATATATAGATATATAAATATATGTATATATATACATATATATATATTTGTGAATAAAAGCTATTGATATAGTTTCCAAGTGCATAACACAGTGCTAATTATTATTGTTAATATTATGAAGTAAAGCACGTATTATAACATATGGCACATAAAACACATCGCACAACTTTTAGTGGAAAGTAAGCCAATGCTTAAAGTTTAAAGAGACCAAGTCAAAACACAAAACAAGCACGTAAGAGTTATGCTGTTGTGAAAACATTTTTGAAGGAAGTAAATATTGTTTGGAAACCTTTGGAATATGTCAAAGCCTGCACTATGTTTGTAGTGCCAAACTCATGGAGGTGGTGCCATATTTTCTAGTATTTGAAATGAAAAAGAAGTCTTTGAAATGTGCATAAGATTGAAAATAGTATTTAGACTTAGTCAAGTGCAAACTCGATAACATTTTGTAAAGGAATGTGAATTAGGAAACTTATTTTGAGTTTGTTGTCCCATATATCAAGTTGAATCATCCATTTAAACAGTGAGGATTGTGATGTGTTTGCAAACCTATGAGTTAACTTGGTGAGTCATTGCATGAAGTTAGAAAGGTGGCAGAAATACTGACTTGTTTGTAGCCTTCGGTTGCTCACAAATTAGTATAAATAGAGGTGCCCATTCTACCAATTGTTACACTTATCATTCTGATTTTCTTTGTGTTATTTTGCTGAAAATTATGTGAGAGTGAATTGAGAATTGTGAGATAGAGAGAGTTGCTTGTTATTTTATATTGGTTTTGTTGAGAGATCTAGAGAGAAGCTAGAAGAGGTATTTGGGTTGTTCGTAGTGGAAGTTGCAAGCGAGCGTGAGCCATTAAGCTAGGAGGGAAGATTATTCAGTTGGAGCTTTAAAAAGGCATGCTGATTTCTACTCCCTTGTTATTATATTGAAAATATTGTTCATTATGATGTCATATTGGAAAGACTGTCTTTTAAGTGTGTTTGATTTTTGCAAGTCTTTTGAAAGTTCTTTGATTGTCTCTTGTTTTGGTAAACCTTTATTTTGGGTTATACGCATATAGTTATTATACTATAAAGGGGTTTTATATGATTGTATACTATTTGTAGAATTTTGAAACTATACATAGTTTGACAATACTCTAGGTGCATAGCATAAGATAGAGTTGTATTATGGATCTTATAGCATGTCATTAGATATAAGTTAACGGGAAGCTTATTCCTAGGGTTAGGATAAATCCACGTGAAAGGGGATAACCTCATAATAGAATACTAATGATCAATACAAATTAAGCAATTAAATATGGTGAAATAAAAGACCTCACTCAAAGTTACTAGGTGATGAATATTTGGCCAAAGTAGTGTAGGTAGCCACTGTCTACACTATCAAATCATTGTGTGATCTAATTTACATTCTAGGTTGGGGTAATCATATACGAGGTAGTAGACATTATGGTAGCTCTAGATTTGTAGGAAACATAACTATGCTTAGAAAAGGCTATTTGAAGGATGAGGTTACCAAACCAATCTCTTCATCAAAGGTTAGGGCCATCTACCAGTTTGCTAGATGTGTGAGGGACTGCAATTAGTCCATGGTTGGTGGAAAAGCGCTTGAGTGATGCTTCTCCTCATGCAATTGGCGACCAAGATTTGGGAGAAGGAACTTTTGGACCATTTGTATTTTTATTTCTTCTAAGCTTGTTGAAGCAATGTATGCAATCATGTGTCCATATATATGGAAATTGTAATATGAAACATTATCTTGAATATATTTATGTAAAGTTAAATCATACTAATATTATTGGAGTGATTCTTTGATTATGCAATGGAAAAGTTTGGATAAAGTTATATTTCAAATGATGCATTTATTATTGAATGGAAAAGAAAAGAAATTATTGCTTTCCATTAGACGCATAGACAATTACATGTGGGTAAAACTTAGTAGATTTACTAGGTAGAACAATGGGCATGTTACAAGTGTAAAATGGTAGCATTCTTTAGGAAAATTTACATAAAACTATCAATCTATGGAAATCAAGTTTAAGTCTAATGGAAAATATGTTCTCAAAGGGATATCCAATGGCTTACACATAGGTTGCTACAATAAAAAGAATGGACAAAATATTTTGGCGAGGTCAAGTTTTATGGGTATAAAATTGTTTGATTATGCCTACAAATTATTGCACATGTGAGAAATCCTCTCGTCACATGTTGATATTTGGAAAAAATTGGATAAGAATAGTATGGTGTTTAATGAATTTACTCTAGGATTATCTCCAACTACTTTAGTCCAATCACTACCAATTCTTAACTGAAATTGAGAGAGTATATTCATGGACTTTGTCACAGGGCTTCGTAAGGTATGTGGTAGAGATTGAATTTTATTTTGTTGTTGATAGATTGACTAAGTACACACAAGATTGTTTTTTATTACTTCAAAATTTAAGGCACCACAATTGGGATTTTTTTTAAAAGAAATATTTAGATTTTGTGGCTTGCCCAAGAATATTGTGAGTGATAGGGACATCAAGTTCTTCAATTATTTTTTGTATTATTTTTTTCATTTGAGAGATGTATAACATACTCCAAGTACTAGCTATCATCCACAAACATAAGGACAAAGAAAGATAGCGGGTAAGTGAATTGAGGTGTATTTGAGGAATCGTGTTTTAGATTAGCAATCTACATGGATTAAGTAGTTGCATCTAGGAGAGTGTTATAAAAAATCTCTTTATATGTCCATTGGTATGTCACCATTTAGAGCTTCATATGGATATGTTGCTCTTTCTTTTGTTGATTTATTATTTTTAGATTATAGAGTACGCACAACAAGTGATTTGATAAATCAATTTCAATACATATTGAGATCACTTAAGGATCACCTATAGCAACCACATAATTACCATAAGATATATGTAGATTAGAGGTAGACATAAAGATATTTTATGATACCTGTGATATTATATTCTTGAGATTGCAACCATATATAAGAAATATTTCATCAAGAGAAGTAGGGTAGAAAAACTCAAACCCAAATACAATGGACTTTACAAAATATTGAAGAGAATAGGTGAAGTGACTTATGAGTTGGAGCTTCCAAAAATAGTCAGTCGTAATTTATTCCATGTTTCTTGTCTAAAAGGGCTCTTGGTTAGTAACTTGTACCTTCAATGTACTTCCCACCCTTGGATGATGAGGGCAAGTTTATTTTTTGATACTTGAGAAATTGTTAGATATCGAAGTGAAGAATTTGAAGAGTATCACAAAATATTTGATTCATTGGAAGAACCTACCCATTGAGGATGCTTCATGGGAGGAGATAGAGATATTAGAGAATCCAAATTTGTACTACTTTAGGATAAGAAATATTGAGGAGGGTAGAATTGTAATATCCCCTTTCTAATTATTTTCAATCAAAGGTAGGATTAGCCCATTTTCTATTTCTAGTGGGCTAAGGTATGAAAATGGGACATAAGAAATTTAGAATTTAATTGTTGAAGATGGCAAACCCCAAAAAAATTGTCTTGAAGTCATCTTACCATGAAGTTTAAATAGTTTAAGCGTTGATAGTTTTTTAATTTTTGCTAAGTCCACCAGTTTGTGAAAAGTGTGAAAAGGTTTGCAAGTTCATCGATTTACCAAAAATATGAAAGTGTGACAAAGTTTACAGGTTCACTAGTTTGCTAAAAGTGCGACAACATTACAAATTCGCTAGTTAAACCAAAGGTGCAAAAGTGTGACAAGGTTCATAAGTTTGATAGTTTGTTTTGAAATGGTGATATAATTCATAAGAGGTTGAATGCTCCAACAAAGAATATGTCGATGAATTTATAAGTTCAACAAACTTTCCAAAATTGCAACAAGTTAGGAAAGGGAAAAAATCTTTGACTTAAATGGTAAAGGAAAATTCAAATTTTAAGTCAAAAAATGAGAACCAAAGTGTTTGCATGCCATGATCAGTTTTGGCTATGTTTATCCAATATGCATCAAATGTTCTTTCGATGTTAATTAATGTGGTTGGTGAATATTCATCTACCTATGAATTTTGTATAATTTAAGCCACTCTTTTGGGTGGGATTCATTACCATCCATAGATTTTAGAGATTTAAAGATTCATTGCGTTCATTGTTGGATCCAAATTCCATTCTATACAAAAATTCTTGTAAAAGATATTATGAGCATTTGTGTTCAAGAAATAAAATTTGAGGATAAAAACTCTTTATTGTTGGAGATCAAAGGATGAAAACCATTTGGTTTGAAGAGTTATAGGATGAAACCCCTTTGGCCCTATAGGAAAATCTCACTTAGAGATTGTGACTAAGCTTTTAGAGTTATAGGCTCCAGTTGCTTCAAGTCAATGTAATTTATAGTTTGTTGTGGATTTAAGCATAGTAGTTTTTTTGTGTTTGTTATTGTTTTAGCCATTTTTTGCTAGTGTTGCAACACATTTTTGTGTATTTCAAATTTCATTAAAATAAGAAAAAAATTATAGAATTACTCTTCTTTTGTTGACTCCATTTGTTAAAATTGGGTTGACAATGTTGTTATGTAAATTTTGAAGAAATTTGGGTTCTTACAAGACTTGATAAAATACTCATGTCTAAAACTAAAATTTATCTGCCAAAATTATTCATGGGGTCATTACAAAGGGAAGTGACTAATTTCTTGGTATAGCTTGAATATTTTACTTAAAATAAAAATAAAAAATAGCCCGAAAAAAGTTTAGGGACTACTTATATTTTTGGCCAACTATTTAGATCTTTGAGAATTTCATACATAAAGCTAGTCCAACTCAGTGCATAGTCACTATAACATGCAATCATCTTCAATGGATCATTGTAGAGATTTTGTTCATTATATAGAAAATGGTTAAAATTAACCTTTTTAGAGAAGCTTTACAATTGTTTTATCTATTAAATGGAAGGGTTTATTGTAGAATTGGTGAATTTGATATCTATAAATGTAGGAAAATATTTGATAATATTTTTTATAATAATTTTCTAAAGTCTTGAAACAACGTCTCAACTACCATTCTCCATCCCCAAATACCATTCTTTATTCCAACACTTCAAGAAACACTAGTAGTTTGTCAATAGGCATGTGTATCTATTATGTATAATGTAGTTAAGTACTATTTATTGTAAACAGTGTGCATGATTGTTGAATTTGTTCTATACAGTTCAGTAATTCTTGCAAAGCTTGATATATGGTTGAACATATCTATTAATGAAAATAATTGGTTGGAGAGAGAGATGTGGGGGGGAGATCCTAAAGAGCACTTGTAGAAACAAAACTTTGGTAGAAATTTTGTGTTCTAATATTTCATTTACAAGTGATTTGATTGGGAAGATGATAGTTTGAAGTGTTGTTATTATAATAGATTATAACAAATTGTTCATGCAATCAATTAGAAATGGGGAATATTTGGTGAATGGTCCTAATTATCACGGAGTTTGTGGCTTTGTGGACTTTACTGAAATATTCCTTTATTGAGTGACATGATATGCAAGGGGTTGTTCATGAAGTATTTGGTTTTTACATAGAATTTAATTCCCTTTTTTACTACTTTACAATAAAGATTGTACTTATTTCTATATGGAATAATATAAAAATGAATAAAAGATTTGACTCTTTTAATGTATCTATAAATCACATACAAATTTATCATAATTTTATTATAATTTTTTTTTTTGAAATAATTTATCCTAAATACAAACAATCAATTTATAAATTGCATAATTTCAAAAAAAATATTATAAATTGCATAAAATTTCATATCATTTTCTAAATAATTACACCGAGAGGAGTTCTTCAGTTGCATAATGGGTTGAAGGACCCGTGTACATAAATTTCAACTGTGTGATTCAAAATGACACCCATACACAGTATGCCTCTGGTTGTTGCCACTATTCACGTAAATAGAAACCATGATTCAAAACTAGGACCTACGTGACAGCTCGCAACTATTTCGATTTAGAGGAGAATGTAATGCATAACACATGGAAGTGGAAGATTTTGGTGTCTTTAAAAGAATAGTGGAGACCATAACGGTAGGCTAAAAAACTATTAAGTTTTCATGGGATTTTTTCAAGAATTTTCATGCATCAAATCACATTATAAAATTAGATGACCATAGCTATTGAGGGTTGGGTGAAGCAATGCTAGCCATCCACTAGTTCACCGAATTGAGTTCTACATCTTGTTGGGCTAGAACCACCAAAGATTGCATCTGGATCACCCCATGCATGAAGGACATGATCACATGCATCCTCCTCACCCCACTCAAAAGCTATTGGATTTGTTGATGGTGTTTGCATAAAATTTAAAATGAGTGATACACATGCTTGGTAATTATTAATCTCTTTGCCCCTTTGTCTAGGTTTTATGATTTCTATTGTGGCGACGTGTCTTAAGATTTTATTGTTTATGTGATTGGAAGACTAAGGAAGAAGCACTTGGAAATCAATTTGGTGGAGAATAATACCCTGCCAATAAGTGGGGAAAGGCACAAAGAACAAGAGGAAATGATAGATCAATGACACCGTGTTGAGCAGTCTAGTGGGCAGTTTATGAGGTAATTCCACCTACCTAAAAATGTGAAATTCGATGGTATTTTAGCAAATCTGGAGAATAGGGTTTTGATTGTGAACGCTCCTAAAAACATCCTAATGTTGCCAATGAGCGTGACGTTAAAAGGATCAACATTGGCAGCGCTTAGAATATGAGAGTGGACTATTTTTTGATGTGCACAACTTTAGTAGGAGATGTTTTGGAGTAAGGGGAATCAAACACCCCCATGGGAGGTTGACCTCCCAAGGAATGGGGGATGATAGTAGGGCTTACCTTATTTATTGCCCCTAACCTATTTTATTTATTTTTTATTGGTGAACGCTTTCTGGAGCTATGAACTAGTGAGGCCACATTTGGGGGACCTCATCCTCGACATTCTCTCCATGTTTCCTTTTGTCTCCTCCTTTCTTCCTCCCTCCTACTTCCTCCCCACCTCCTTATCTCCTCTTTCTCTCCTCCTATCTCCTCCTTCACACCTGCACACCTCCCACTCAACTTTGTGGGATTCGAACACCTATGGTAGTGCTTCTACTGCCTTTCAACTTGTTGTTGCATTGCGAGATTATCCCCAACTCCTAACCTCTTTTATTATTTATTTATTTATTTCCAAACTAATTCTCAGTGTTGGTAAAAAGTATGAATGTATATTAAACTAAAAATAATAAATATTTTAATTTGTACATAATGCTCTGATTTTCAAACTTGGTGCACTGGACTTAAGCAAGGGAGACGTCTTCATCCTTAGCTTCAAACATGGTTGATAGGCTAGATGAAATGAGAATAAATGAGAATATGATTGGAAGAATTTGATGAGTGGCATTGCAATAATTTTTATGTGGGCAATTTGGATGAAGTGGTTCCAAAGTTACTAATGTCCCTATGTTTTTTTTTGTGTAGGTACCTACTAGGGCTTCATATTTTTTATTTGCCTCACAATATACACTGCCACTAAGCTGCCAACTATTGTAGATCTATTGGTTTCCAACAAAGCTAATCTCTATAGATTATAGAGTGATGTTTTCTCACCACTCCTATCTTTGCCAAATATGGAAAAACTTAAGGTGGAGTTAAGGATAACTTTTCCTCATTGGATTGCTAATTGTCTCCCAAAAAATAGTTCCAAATTTAAATGAAACTATTCATGTGTCTTCTTTCACATCATTATGAGCCTGTAAATGTAAATGCATGGGCAATCTACACCAAATTGTTTGACAAAAACCCTCAATGAAATGTATGCATAATGTGGAATCATAAGCAAGCCACATGAATTGTTTGATAAAAATCCTTAATTAAATGTAAGGAGAACGTGGAAGCATAAACAAGCCACATGAATTGTTTGACAAAATGTTTAAAAAAAGTTTCTCATGAAATGTCACATATATATATTTAAAAATTTGTAAGTAATAAAATATTATTATAATTATTTTTAATGGTTATATAAAATATGTTGAGAAGTATTTTTTCAAATATATTTCTAATATGCATAAGTACAATAAGCACTTTAAGATTTATTCCTTTCATGGATGTTAATTTTTGATGCAACAACTGAATTTGGTTGTTTTACATGTGACTCTTTCATTGGGGTTCTATTTATCTGTATTTAAATTGGTGAAATTTAATCTTTAATATGGTTTGTATATGAAAACATATTATCAAAATTAAGATCTATTTGTAAAATATGTTCAATTTTCCAATTTGATATATGAAAAGCATGTGAGTTGCCTAACAATGGCAAATCTCCATTATAACAAAGGTGTTTCTACAATTCAAATATTGGTGAGTCACCTAACAACTACTAGGTCTATGAAAATGAACTATTTAAACAATAACAATCAAACAAAATATTCACATCCTAGATCTTCATTCGTAGAGATCTTTTTCAAAATTTCTAAGCAGTTGATCAAAAGCTAATTTGATTCCACCCCCTCAAGGATTTGTGAAATTGAATTTTGATAGGGCTACACAGAGAAATCTAAGGCTATTAGGAGCTAGCTATAAGATTTACATACCATTGATCCCATCAATCCATCTTCAACATTTCATATAAAATTTTATACAATAATATTATTGACACAAGAAGGTAAGAAAAATGTTCCATAAATTAGATACTTTCTATTCAAAACATGTGTAGAAAATAATTCATGGCGAGGACACTCAACAAAATCAAACAACTAGGCATGAAAAGAAAAGTCACTACCTCTTCAAACAAGAGAACCTTGAAGAAAAATTAAATCTTCAAGGATATGAATAGAACTAAGTTTGGTCACAACCAACAAACTCATCAAACTAAAGTAATTAAAGATAAAATAAAACTAGAAAGTCCCTAATTATGGAGCCATTTATTAGTACTCAAAGTTGTTCACTTCTTAAACCCTAAAAATAATTCAAGATCCAAGCCCAAGGAAGAACAACTTGGGATTAAGGGTTCTACTTATGATCAACTAAAAGAAAACTTGAGCCAATCCATGAGAAAGGGAAAGTCTCTTCTTCTTCTTTGGGCTCTATAAAGATAAGGGGGTATTCCCCAAGGTTTGATTAAGGCCAATTATAGATAAATTAGGGTTAGTGTGAAGGCTAGCATTAGGCTTAGGATAAAGCTTAGGTTTGTAATTAGGGTTAGTAGTTAAACTAGAAACAAAGTTACATTAAGATTAAGATTCTATTAGGGTTAGGGTTAGGATTAGGATTTGGATTTAATAAGAGTTGTGATTAGGGTTAGTTATAGGGCTCAATTAAGGTTATTGTTAAGGTTAGGGTTCTATCAGAGTTAGAGTTAGATTAAGGTTCAATTAGGGTTAGGGTGCAATTAAAGTTAAGGTTAGGGTACAATTTCAATTAAGGTTAAATACAAGGTTCAATTAAGGTTATTGTTAGTGTTAGGGTTAATATTCTATTAGGATTATGGTTTATTTAGGGTTTAATTAGGTTAGGGTTTAATTAATGAACTATGGTTAGGGTTGATCAAGAGTGAGGATTTAGATATGGTTCAATTAGGGTTCGATTAGGATTGGATTTAGGTAAGGGTTTAACTAGGGTTAAGGTTATGATTAGGGTTTTAGGATAAAGCTTGGGGTTAGGGTTCTATTAGGGTTAGGATTAGATTAGGGTTCAATCAAGGTTAGGTTACAATTTTAATTAACATTAAGGTTATGGTTGAATTATGGTTAGATATAGGGTTCAATTAAGGTTACTTTTAGGGTTAGGGTTAAGATTCTATTAGGGTTAGGGTTAAATTAGTGTTTAATTAAGGTTAGGGTTAGGGCCCAATTAGCGTTATGGTTGATTAAGGGTTAGGGTTTAGATATGGTTCAATTAGGATTGGATTTGTGTTAGGGTTCAACTAGGATTAGTGTTAGGATTAGGGTCTTAGGATAAAGCTTGGGGCTAGGGTTGGGTTCAAGGTTCAACTAGGATTAGTGTTAAGGTTAGGTTAGGGTCAGAGTTAGCATTCTAGGATAGTTCTTGGGGTTAGGGTTTCAACTATAATTGATTAAGGTTAGTTTGGGGCTAGGGTTCAATTAGGGTTCATCTATGGTTAGGGTTAGGGTTAGAGTAAAATTAGGGTTAGACTTAATGTTAAGGTTCAAGTGAACAATTAGGGTTAGGTTTATAATTATGATTACTGTTAGAATTGGTGTTATAGTTATAGTTAGAATTAGTAACATGGTAGTTT
Organism: Sequoiadendron giganteum; assembly: GCA_007115665.2. Taxonomy (NCBI): domain Eukaryota; kingdom Viridiplantae; phylum Streptophyta; class Pinopsida; order Cupressales; family Cupressaceae; genus Sequoiadendron; species Sequoiadendron giganteum. The sequence goes on from CM021105.1 coordinate 592,550,813, forward strand.
AGGATTATAGTTAGAATTGTGATGACTTGGTTAGGATGAAGAATATAGTTGGAGTTCAATTAGGGTTTTAGCATAAAGCTTTGGGTTATGGTTGGGGTGAGTGGGCTTTTATTAGGGTTATAGTTAGGGTTAGGGTTCAACTAGGGTATAGGTTCATTTAAGGTTAAGTTTATAATTATGATTAGTGTTAAATTGGTGTTATAGTTACGACTAGAATTAGTCCCATGGTATGTTAGGATTGTGGTCAAAATTGAGATTAGGTTAGGTTAGGGTTAGGGTTAGTAATCTAGGATAAAGCTTGGAGTTAGGGTTACAACTATGATTATGAATAAGGTTAGGTTATGTTGGCATGTGGCGACTGATCATGCTATACTATACACTCTTCATGTATCCTCGTAAGGGTTCGGAGGCGATAGCCCCCAAGATTTTTTTTTCCACCTTTTTTCGCTTCGTCATCGAAAAAGAAAAAAGTCGACTTTGTAAACCCTAATTTCTAGAAGCTTCTAAAAGCTTGTTATAAGCGGTTGGGATGGGAAGTTGTAGCATGGCATCATTCACAATATTGTAATATGTTTTGCACTGGATAATAAAATCATTGGATGGATGCGATTTTGTGGATGTAGCCTAGATTGGGTGAACCACGTTAAATTCTCTGTGTTGTCTTATTTCTGCTATAATTTTCTATGTATTTTATTTCTTTGTTTTATTGTTCAAATATGCATTTAACTTGTTAGATATCTACCTTCTAACCCTAACAGGTTGGGACTAGGGTTCAATTATGGTTCAACTATGGTTAGGTTTAGGTTTAGGGTTTAATTAGGTTAAGGTTAGGATTATAGTTAGGGTTGAATAATAGTTCAATTAGGGTTAGGGTTAGAGTAGTGTTCAATTAGGGTTAGGATTAAGGTTAAAGTTACAAGATAAAACTTAGGGTTAAGGTTAAGACTCAACTAAGGTTAGGGTTAGGGTTCAATTAAGGTTAGGAAAAATTAAGATTAAGGTTAAGGTTAGGATTAAGATTAGGTTAGATTAAGGGTTCAATCAGGGTTAGGGTTAGGGTTCAATTAGTATTACAGTTAGAATTAGGGTTTTAGTCTTATAATTAAAATTATAAATAGAGTCAAAATTATGGTTAGGGTTAGAATTAGAATCAAGGTTATAGTTAGGGTTAGGGTTTAATTCCAACCTCAATCCTAAACCTAACCCTCATTTTAAAACTAACACATTTTTTCTAATTCTAACCCTAAACCTAACCCTAACCTTGACACTAATACTATTTGTAACCCACCCTAATTCTATAATCAATGGTAGTTTTAATTGCAACCCTAACCCTAACCCCAACACTAACCCTAGCTTTAACTCTAATTCTAATTATAACCCTTATCTTAATCCTACTCTCAACCCTAATCGTGACCTAAACCCTAATCCTAATCCAAAGCATAACCGTAACCCTAAATCTAACCCTAATATTAACCCCAACCTTAATTGCAACCTTAACCCTAATTTGATTTCTAAGCCCAACCCTACACTTAATCCTAATTCTATCTCTCATCCTAACCTTGATGATAACTACAATCCTAAATGTAACGGTAACCCTAATCCTAGCACACCCCAACCCTATTCCTAATTATATCTTTAACTGTATATATAACCCTAATCTTGATACTAATACTAACTCCAACCCTAATCCCAGTTACATCTCTAACCGTAACCATAACCCTAATCCTAACCATAAACCTAATTATATCTCTAACCCTAACCCTGTCCTTGATCCTAATTCTAACTATATCCTTACAATAACCCTAACCCTACTCGTCATGCTAACCCCAACCCTAACAATAATCTTAACTCTAATCCAGATGCTAACCCTAACAATAATCTTAACTCTAATCCTAATTTTATCTCTAAATGTAATCTAACCCTAATTCTATCTTCAAACCTAACCAAACCCCTATCCTAATTTTATCTCTAATTGTAATCCTAACCCTAATTCTATCTCCAAACCTAACCCTACCCTTGATCCTAATCCTAATTAATTTTATGTCTTCCATGTTACACTACGAATGCTACTAACATATATATTTATTAATAATATATATAAAAAATATCGAGAGATATCCTTCTCGAAATGACCATTACACTTTTATGTGAGAAATTATTAAAAAATAAATGCCTTAAATATATCTCTCGACACTTTATATATATATATATATATATAATTATAAAAAAAAATCTATCCTTAATAAAATTATATTCCCATTGAACCTATGGCTAGCAAGAACCATTCATTTTCAAAAAACAAGAACTTTGGTAATAATTATCTCTACCTTTACACTCTAAATTATGAAGCATCACTATTAAAGAAAAGTGAAATACAACACGAATTGTACCTGGCGAATAACCGAAGGAGCACTATAGTTGGAGTCAACCGGGCACTTGCACCACGTACGACCCTGCAATTAACACTAATGCCCTCTCCAATCAATCAAAAGCTACTTCACCACTTGGCCATTCGGGTTCCCAAAAGATAGACAAACGAGCACATCTATGGGGAAAAATATACCCTATTCGTTAAATGCTGTTCATATCTATGCACAAGATGGTTGATATTTCTATATATCTCTTTAAAGTCAACGGATGCTAGTTGAGTCTGGATCATATTTGGCGGGTCCCCTACGGTTTTGGTACGATATATAGAGGGAGGGGCAGTCAATGTACTCATTCTCATCATTTGTCTCTTTAAGTTGAACCAGTTCCTCCATTACAGAAATCTCTCTCTGTGTTTTCTGCAAAAGTACTTTTTTTTTCTGTTTGTGTTCCTCGTTGAATCTATGGCGGCTGTATTGAGGGCCTCGGTATTTGTGTCATGGGTGCTGCTCAGTTCTTATTTCATTACTTCAGTCATAGCAGGAGTTCAGTTCTCTACCCTGCCCAGAACCCTGGTGCTCACATCAGCCATCAGTAGCCAGAATTCATCAGCTTCCAACGGTAAAAAAATTCTGTTTCTTTCTCTTTCCATGTTTTTGGAATTGTGATAGAAGAGTACATGTTTTTAAGCTGGAATCTTTTCAATTGAGAGTAAAAAGCTGAGAAGGATCCATTCCGTCAAATTAGTTTGAAATATGATGATGATTTATTGATTCTCTTATGATGTTAAAGCATTGCACATAACAAGACTCAATAATTTTTTTTGATTTATGTACAAGTTTTAACAGTTGCTAAGACAAGAGAAGATGACCTGATGGTCACATGGAGGCTGAAATTTATCCCTGATAGACTCAATAATTATTTTTTTGGTTTGTGTACATGTTTTAACAGTAGCCAAGGCAGGGGAAGACGACCTGGTGGTCACATGGAGGCTGAACGAGTCATTGGCAGCTGGGGAGGCAGATTCAAAGTACAAGAGCGTGACAGTGAAGCTGTGCTTTGCCCCGGTGAGTCAAGTGGAGAGAGCCTGGAGAAAAACGAACGACGACCTTAAGAAGGACAAGACCTGCCAATTCCAAATTACGAAGCAACCCTACTCTTCCACTTCTAAAAACACGGTCACATGGACAGTAGAGAAAGATGTGCCGGGGGCTGTTTACTTTGTGAGGGCTTATGCAATGGATGCGTCCGGAACTCAGGTGGCTTATGGTCAGACCACTAATAAAAATAAGACGACCAATTTGTTTGTGGTGGAGCCCATTTCGGGTAGACACGTGTCACTCGACATTGCCGCTGGCGTCTTCTCCGCCTTCTCTATTGTCTCTCTCTTTGGTTTCTTTGCTGTGGAAAAATTTAGAGCCAAGAAATGAGGCCTTTTCTCTTGTATTTGCAGCGAGTATTATAAATCTTTTTAGGTTAGAGACTTTAATTTGCTTTGTTTTAAATGTATTATTATCAGTATAAGGTAAGTGCCTAGTTGAGCTTTACCATTGTTGAAGTATTCTTATCAATATAAGGAAATTGTTAAAAGTTTTCCCAAGTCTAAGTACAAATGTTTGAGAAGTTTTTTCAAAAGAAATATTCGAGTAGAATAGTCATAGTGACGTGACACGTGTGAAAGAAGAGTGGATGCTCTGTGTTTTTTTTTAAAACTTTAATGCTAGAATTGATGCTAACGCAATGGTAAAGGACGGACAGGACAAGTCAAGTCAGGGGATTCCGTCTAGTATAATATCAGAAGACGATTGAGTAGAATCTAGGGTTCCAAGTGTATCGCATCTAGAATTTGTTCTTTATACTTCTATTTTTCGAAAGGGGCCGCGAATACATATTACACGAGGAGAGTTTGTTCCTACCAAAGAGGTTTTTTAATATTTAGTATAAAAATATATATTAATTTAGAAGAATATATTTGTTTTTAATTTTAAGAATATTTTTAACTATCTAATTATTAAGTATCTCATATTAAATATAATAAAAGAAAACAGTTATTTTTTTGGAAGGTAATATTGAATTTAAATATAGACAAATTATATATTGAAGGTTTATATTAAATTATTATATATTTTTATTCTTTATTGACATATTTAAGAAATATGATTACTATTCAAAAATACTTAATTTAAATGATACATAATAATAATAGGTAAACTTTTTTACATGATAGATGGTGTTGCACTACCACATGTTTTATTTGTATTATTTTATTAATGATAGAAATATATATTTTTATTTTATGTAATATGTATGATTAATAAAATCAATAAAAAAATTTATATAAAAAATTCATAATTTAAAATTTTCTTTAAACGTAAGACATTTAAATACCAAACCATAATAAAATTCTCATATAAAGTTAAGGGTGACCATCAAATTCTAGGCTTGATTCTAATATTTTTGTTTGGTCTACTTTTTAATTAGTTTATTTTGAAAATTTGTCATAGCAAAAAATTCTAATGTTTGTATATAGCTTTTTTTAACTTAAAAAATGTATGTAGTTTTTTTTAGAAGGTAGAAATTAAGTGGGAGAAAATTATTTTTTGATTAGATTAATATAAGAAAAAAATATAGCCAATGGTATGAGTAAAAAAATGTTTTTTTATTGTCTATTTAGCATTTTGGATGTACATTTGATTATGATTATTAATTATTAGAAATTCATAATATTGTTAGATAAGGTTTTTTATGTTTAGAGATATTTCTTTTGTTTTATATATTATTAATTTGTTTAGGTTAATTAGATATTATAATAACACCTTTCATTATCATTTGTTTGTCTTATTCAAGAGGGTGCGACTAGGTATTTTGACATATTTTTTTTTTATTTTTTTTTTAGACTACAAGAATAAGGTAGCACGACCCCTATAATTTTTTTTTTAGACTACAAGAATAAGGTAGCATGACCCCTATAATTTTTTTTTTAGACTACAGGAATAAGGTAGCACGACCCCTTATAAACTGTAGTGCTCTTGGTAAACTTTTTAATGTGACCGACGATGTTGGCACGACATGCCCTTTGGTACCATGACGGTGGGGGAGACTAGACCTCATGACCAACCTCTTGCAACAGGAAAGATTTAGCCAATCGAGCTAGGGCCCCAACCCCCAAGTATTTTGACATTTACCAACTAAGTAAAATTTCTATTTATTTTTGGTAGTTGAAGTTATTTCTTCTCTTGAATATATATGTCTCTATTTTTTTATATATAATATTCACATCTCATTATCTACTAGTTATATGGAGTAATGTGAGCACTGCCTAAATTCTCACATACTTTTTCTCATAAATTTTTTCTTTTCAAGATGTTATCTCTATTATGATATATTGATCTTCAACTATTCAATTGACAATAAGTCTTAGTTCATATTCTCATTTTTTGTAGAATCTTACATAGTATCAAAACTTTCTAGTTTGGTATAGTCATTTTATTGTCTTATTGTTTAAGAAATTTGAGAGTAATAATTGCTAGTATTTAGTATGTTCTCTTACATCCTTAAATGATTTGGAAAATCAAAACAAATTAAAAGTAAAATAAGCATCTAAGAATCAATCTTGATTTTTCGTGATTTTGAATGTATATGATATTTCAATAATCTTAATAGTATTTTTAGTTGTTTCACTTGAGAAAGTCATAAATTATTTTCATTATTCCTTAATCAAATACTAGGAATTAGAGCTTTATTTGGGTATTTTTTATTGTAAAATTATTTGAATTTTATAGGTGACAAATTTTTAAGCATGTTGTGCAAAATATGAGTGCACCATTGTTTTTAGAAAGCCCTAAACCCTCATTTCCATATTAAATTTGTTAGTTTTGAGCTTGTGATCCAAAATATGTTGAATTTCTCAATTTGGCACTATTTCATACAATCATATTTTCTATACTTGTGCACATAGTTTTTTTTGCTACTATGAAGTGTTGATGTTATCAATTAGATTGTTTTAAAGTCATTGCTTCAAAAAGGACCCCTTTGTGTTGGTTTTGATTTTGTACCCTACCTTTGGAAGACCATGTTTTAGTGATTCAGACTCAAAATTATATGCATTTTTTTATATTGGATAATTTTTCACTGGCTATGTGCTAGTATGAGTAGTTCTCATATTTGACTCCTTTATATTTTATTTTATGTTTTGTTAGAGGTTTTGTTGTTATATCATGTGTTTGAGTTTATAAATTTCACAAATAGACTCCTTTTTAGGTGTTATTTTAATCGATTTTTTTTAGAACTACACATTGGTGTACTTGAGAAATTTTTATGTTATAAGAAAATTGTGATTTTAAAATTTTAGCCATTTTTGGTCCCTATAAAACTTTGTAAATTTAAAGTATGCATTATAAAATGTACTAATCATAAAATTCCAAACACTGTACTTGCTAGAGGATCATTTCAAAAACTAGTGAAAAGGGAAGTGTTTTGTGTGCCTTCTTTTCACACTTATTTTCTTCACAACAATAATCTATTTTTTTACTAATAGATCAATTAAGAATTCCTATCCTCACAACATACAACTATTTTGAATGAAAATCTAAAATGACAATTTATCTTAAAACATAAGGATTGCTAAGGGTTATAATAGGACTTGAGACATGAATCACATTGATTGTAGAAAAGTCAAAATGTTTTAATAAATATGATAAAGAATATGATACTTTGTGTATGTTTGTGTCTCTTGACTTACTCCTTCACATTGTATTTTCCACTACTCCAAGTAAGGTTGGGGTTGCATTGGAAAGCTTCTTTGGTAAGTAGGATGAATTGAAGGGTGATTAATTATAAAATGAACTCGTAGGATTAATTTCAAGCTATTTTGACACAATTCAAGACTTCTTTGCAAAGATCAAAGCCATTAAATTTTAGTTAATATAGTGTGGGATATAAAAGAAAGACACACAAATTATCTTGGGTATTTTCTCTAAGCTTGGTCCTAACTATTTTCGTATTTATTTCTACATTTCATACCATAAAATGTATCTTGGTTCCACCTAAAAAATGTATTTTCTAAATATTTTTTTGTAGGTCTTATTAAGGAGCAAGATAAATTGGTTCATATGGGTATTCTTGGGATTCAATATATTAGCATCAAAATTTACCGAAGTCCCAACTCCTTTATGCATTTAGGCCTCATTTTGTCCATCACATATAATTGATTTGAGAAATTTATATATGGGTCTCCATTTGTCAAATTTTTCTAACAGTTGTTCTCCATTATCACCTATGTGTATCATGTTGTGGAAGTTATGAAGGTCCCAATAATTGAAAGTGTGGAGGTTTCTTGTTCAAATTTTAAATATTATACTAAATACCAGATTTTTAGAGTTTCCTACCCAGGCGTACCTTTTCCCCAACCTCTACTTTTTCCCTTGTCTTTGTCAGAGTTTTAGAATTTCTCTAATCTTGATATGATTTTCCTTGGACCCCTGTACTCCAATGCTTTACACTAGGTTACTTTTTTCCTACATGCCTTGAGGGGTGATTTTCTTGCTATCCTCGAACCATGATTTTTAATCCTTCTCACTATGTTATTTGTTGGAGTTATACTTTTGGTCGTTTCTTTATCTGCATCCTTTATAGTATGTGTTCCATGGTATCCTCAATCTATGACTTTTGACATTTCTCTTCATATACTCTTTTAGAGTTAGAGATGCAAGAATGCCTCTCACAAAGTAATTTGGGCATGAGTTATAAGGTATCCCCTATCTCTAAGCCCTGAAACTCTATTACCCCCACATTTTGTACTATTCATCCCTACCTACCTCCTTACATGACTTTGGTTACCATTAATGTCTATATTTGACCCCACAACTAATCCAAGAGGCTTTTTATGTTTATAAATAGTTGCTCATCTTAGAGGTGTGGATTCACACACAATTCCAATGTTGGAAGATGAGAATGCTATGCCACCATTAATGTTATGGTTATATTTCTAATGTAGATGGTTTCCATGAAAACTTTGAGCTACCATTTCAATGGATTTCATGGGATTCAACTTATTTAACAAATAACATTCAAGACTTGTAGTTCTTTTCAATTCTTGAAGTGACAACACAACTAACAAAGCATTATATATGCCAATTTCTTTTTTCAGAAAAAGGGTGTTATATCTCCATTTCTATGTGATTGCAATGCTAAAGAAATTTTAAGGTTTCAAATATTGCATGTCGAATCACCATTAAAGTAAGTTAGTTTTGTTGCTTCTGGTTTCAATCGTGTTCTAGTTTTTCGTCAACGTTTCGGATCACACTCAGTGATCCATCATCAAGATAAAGAGTTGAAGAGGATGAGAGAATACTAAAGTAGCTTATTTTGTAAATAATGAAGAGGTAGCTATTATACAACATTTATAGCTAAATGATTCCTTGGTCATTTCTGAATATGCAGAAAGATTTCCAAGTGATGAAGTGTGACAGGTTCTTAGATGATATTTTTCTCTCACCAAATTGGCTAGTGTGAATGTAATATTTATTTGATAAGTGTCACAAAACTTTAACACAATGTAGATGTCATTTTTAATGGTCTTTTCCATATTTCATATGAATTTTTATAAGTTTGGGGAGGGATAATTAAGAATGTTTAGTTGTTGAATATCAGATCTCATTTTTTATTTCTCTATGTTATTTCTTTTGATTTACTACGACTATTATTCGATATAAGGCACTGGTCCTAGAAATTTGATACATCATGGATGTAATGTTAGTTTTTAACAAATCAACAAATGTCAATGTTGATGGTCTTCAAAAAATAGAATGAAATTAAATTTACAAAGACCCTAATTGAATGACTAATTACAATTTCACTTTAGATTTAGATCTTGAAACTAATCTCTAATTCCTATTTACTTTGTGCCTTGAGACTGATGTTAATCCTATAAAAATATGTTTTAAAATCTTGTCGCAAATGAAAACTCAATTAATTTGACATTCTACCCTTAACTATAGCACATTCCTACTAACCACTTTTTATTATGTACAGTAAAATTTTAATTAATTATAACTAGTTTATCTATCTTTATATAAAATCTATATAATTAACGTCGTAAGATATCTTTTTTGGACTTTTCCCTTGTAATGGGGGACTTTCTTTTGGAATATGATTTTGTTGATAATCTCATGCACCACTCTACCCTCCAACTTAATATGGCACTTGTGTTTCATCTCCATCTCTCTATTTTTTTCCCTCCCTCTCTATATCTATCTTCATCTATATCTCTCAATCCCTCCTTGCTCTTTATTGATCTATCTCTCCCTTTCTCTCTATTACTCATCTTTTCCTCCTTTTATCTATCTCCCCCCCTTCTCTTATCTCTCTCCCTCCTCTACCTATATCTCCCCCTTTCTCCCCACTCTTCTCTCCCCCCCTCTCTATCTCTATCTCCCCATCTCTATCTCTCCACATCTCTCCCCCTATCCCCTTATCTATCTCTCTATATCTATATTTCTCTCCCTTTCTCTTCACATATACATCTTTCTCTGCCCATATACCTTTGTCTCTCCTTCTCTATATCTCTCTCTCCATCTCTATTAGTCTCTATAGACATTTTGTCAAACAAATAACGTGCCTGGTCTATGCTTCCACATTTAAGCAATTTGCATACATATCTACCAGGGCAATTGTAGCTAGAACATCTGGCAAAATTCGTTCATTGTTTATAACTTTATTGTATGATGGATGTCCATATTCCGTTTTAAAGCTCCCATTTTTGCACAAGCTGCAAGTTTTCTAGCAAAGATTGTGGAGTCTGGCTATACACCTGCTAATCGCATTTAATTGAAATTTTTCGAGTTGCTTTGTAACAAACGCATTCTATGCATTTCTAGCAATCATGGCACGATGAAACCACATTTCTTTCAGACATCCTGCCAAACAGTTCATGTGCCTTGTCTATGCTTCAACATTTTGGATACATGTCTACCAGAGCATTTTCAACTTTGATATTTGACTAAAACTGCGCTTCCATTTTTCTCTGAAAGTTTGTCCAAACCAAGCTTTTCCAACCCAAAATCAAACACTTTAGCTTTGAAATTTTTATCAAGCAGGATGTTGCCGGCCTTCAAATCACGGTGTATCACTGGAGGGGCGACTTGCTCATGAAGGTATTGTAGACCTTGAATTGCATCCAAGACTATTCTCAACCGTGTTCCCCAATCTAATAAAGGTGGATTGCCTGGTGAACCTATCACAAATCAACAACCATATGTTTAAATTGCAAGTTTCCATGTAGTGTAGCTTAGTTTTTCCATCATGGGAAAATTAAACTCTAATGACCCAAATGATGCCAAGGTGAATCCTCAACACATCAAAAGAATAAAGAATAAAACCACCTGAATGAGACCCTTTCACATTGAAAATATTGATTTAAACTTTGAGGGTTTTCTCTGAATATAGTAGTGCAAATAAACTTTCAGACTTGAGATAAACAGAATCAAGCATGCATTCATACAAAACGAGATCCTTATTGGGTTGTCTTTTTCAAAAGTGATTATATTTTTTGAATTAGCATAATTGACATATGACAGACGATTTAAATCAACCAGGAAAGGTGTAGAGACAAATAGTTGAGTTGATCTGCTAGGGATAGACTGGATGAGGGATTTTGAAGATCCATTAAAAGGTTTCCATACATAGCAGATGAGATTCATGCCTAAGCTCAACTCATTTTCAATAGGACCATTGGACTTGGTTTGGAAACAAACAAGAGTTTTGTGTGCAACTGCACAAACTTCTCAATCTTGGAAAAGTAAGTTGCTAGAAGATGAAGTCCTTAATGTCTATGAGTAATGAAATGGCTATCTAGTATTTTACCATAGATAAATTTGGTTTTTGATGAAGCACCCAAAAGATACCATTGTAGAAACAACAGATTATGTGGACCTTACTAAGATTGTATTCTTGTTCACATAAGCAACCATTGGAATAAATGAACAATTTGGACTCACCATCAGAGTGAAGATGTTCCTATCTGCATAATAACGAATTAGCTCAAGCAGATAGGGAGAGTGCAAACAGGTCAGAAGGTCCACCTATTACAAAATCAAATGTATAATTTAATCCTTTTGAAAAAATAAAAACAAATCATAGTCCCTCAGTTGAAGGCACCAATTCAGGGAAAAAATGCAGACCTTAACTCTGAACTCATGTTCTCCTTGCTTGCCACCTCTATCAAGTTGTTTGATGGCCACTCTTTTGCCATCAGGTAGGATGCTTCTGTACACTAACCCAAATCCTCCATTGCCTATAACATTAGCAGGGTTAAAATTGTTTGTAGCAAATTGGAGTTGTCTATGTGTAAACACCTGGGCTTCTTTGTGTGTTATAACACAGATGGTAGGGATAGGAGGATTTATGTGATATTGGTTTGAAAAACCCAAGCTTTTTAACAATATTTGTATCAGTAGGAGCTCTAATTCCTTGTTGGTCCATGTCATGCACTGTGTTATGGTTTTGCACAGGTTCAAGTTGGTTTGAATTCTGACGGCGGAGGTCACAGAGATCCTTTTAGTCACTACTGAGATCTTGTCTCTTGGAGATCTCATTTTTGTGGTAGCTTCGATGTTAGTCACCCGTGTGGAAGCGCTCCTTTCGAGCTTCTTCATGCGCTAGGCTACTTTGAGAGGGACATACATAAAAGACAAAAGGAGAAAAACCAACACAACAAGCAACAGACCCGCAACTGTATTTATTTCGTATTCACCACGAAGCAATGACACACAGGGAGCAACGTTCATGTTTTTCAACAAGACACAAGAAGCAGGGTTCATTTTTTCAAAAATGACAAGAGGCACCTCACGGGCCCAAGTCACTTTTGGACAAGCTACACCAACAAAAGAAATTCGGAAACACTGAAAGAACCCCTACAACAGTACAAAAGAAATTCTGGGTAGTGTGAGGTGAGTCCCCAACATTATTCTTGGGTTTCCTTTTGTCTTCTTTTGAAAAGTGCTCTTTAAAATTCTGGCATTTTCAAAGGTAGGACTAGGTTATATTTTGCTATCTATCAAACAAGGCAAACAATGTCTGTTTTAAAATTGGGTTCATATGATATGGTGGGTAACTCTAGTGAGTAGGCTGTAGGGCCAGCAATAGAGCTTTCAAATCATAACAAAAGCACGGTCAATATTTCTTCGATAGAGGTTGGTGAGGACAGGGGTATAAAGAACATGAAAGAATTTGAATTGGTACCCCAGGCTGGCATGCTAGTATCGTATGTCCCACCTTGCACCTCAAAAAACCAAAAATCTCATGTTGTCACAGCGTCAGTTGCTTCAAAGACACCTTGGCATAGTCAGGGGCAAAGTAACACAGAAGCCAAAGAAGCAAATGCAAGGGGGAAGTTAACATTCGTAAATGACAAAAAATATAAAAGGATCTTATAGCGAAGGCAAGCCAAAATAACAAGAAGGCTGAAATGGTTGGGTTGCAACAAGTTTGTTGCAATCCTCTTGTTGCAATCCTCCCAAAGCTTATGAGCTTCAGCCGTGCAACAGTTAACTCAGAATCAATGCAAAGGCAAGTCAGAACCCCTATAATAGGACAAGAACACCATGAAAATTAGTTTCTAAGGGGTGTCAAAAAGAATCATCATTTCAAGTTTGTTGAAGAGGTGAAGCAGCAAGAAGAAGTGGCAGTTTTAGAGGCAGAGGTGGAAGGAAACAATGATATTTACAAGCCTAGTTCAACTCCTTTAATCTGGTCCTCAAATCTATATATTAGCGAGCTAATGGGACTAAAAAAGAGGCTAGAAGAGCTAGAGTTGTCTGAGCGGTTGAAAGGTGACAAATGGTAGGAGGCCATGGCTATTACAGAGAAGCTTTCGCAGGAAAACAAACTGCTTAACATGGAAATAGGCAAGCTACAAGTCAGCATAAAAACAGGACAACAAGAAATTTCAGCCTTAAAGCAGGAACTAAAACATATTAGCAATGGAAACATTTCTAAAGTGGCGGAAGTGGGTGGCACTTCGCATTTGCAAGATTTTCAAACAACAATAGCAAACATAGAAGCTAAAGAGGCTAAGTTAAAGGAATAATTAGACGAGGTAAAGTCATGGGCTCAAGTGACAAAAGGACCAACAATGAACCAAAAAGAACTCATAGAGAAGCAGGTTAAACAACATATATGGGAGGAAAGAAACCGTTAGGATAAGGCAGCAAATTTAATAATAAAAGGGCTGAAGGATCATGGGGAAGGAGAGCACACTAATAAGTTAATAAAAGACTTTTTAGCAGACAAGTTGGAGTGGACAAGGCATATCTACAAAGCAAGCAAAATTGATAGAATGTTACAGGATGGCAGAAATAGGAATATAAGGGTAACATTGAGAAACGTGGAAGATAAGAACAAAATATTAAGGAACAAAAGGTTTCTTAAGGGTACACATTTTTACATAGATGACGATCTAACTCCAACACAATTAGAGGAAAGAAGTAAAGAGTGGGATAAAGTTGTAGCAGCAAGAAGCGTAGGTAACGAGGCATGGTTGTATAGAGGAAAGGTTCAAATCAACAATAAAATGACACATGGCAAATAGGAAGGCAGGGCCCCTCAGGAACACCTCTCATTGGTAAGTTGGAATTGCAGGGGCTACCCTTGGAGGCGAGGTCCTGGTTTAGGGCCCATAGCAGAGGGGAAGGACATAATTGTCCTCATTGAAACACATGAACATGATGGCTGTAAAATCCCAAATTTTGAAGGTTACTTAAAGGTATCGGTTTGGAACGAATTAACAGAAAGTGGTAAAGGGCATGGGGGAGTGGCAGTTTTCATAAAAGAATCATGGGAAAGAACCATACAAGTGGAAAAAGAAGATTCGAATAATTAATACATATGGTTGAAAATAAAGATCAAAGATCTCACAATCTTTCTTGCTGCCTGCTACTTTGCTCCGCATGGTTCAAAATTTTATAAGAAGAGGAAGCTAGATAAAGAGGACCCATATGCAGCTTTAAAAAATTACATTTCAGCATATAATAATATAGGAAAAATCATTCTAATTGGAGACTTTAATGCAAGAACAACAAATAATCAGGCTCTATATCTTAGAAAGGAAGAGGGAATAAGAGACAACCCCCTATGGCTAGAAGAAGAGAATAAAAAATGGGAAATAAATTCTCAAGATAAAAACGGAGGCATCACTCATTACGGAGTTGAATTGTTAGGGGTGTGTAGTGTTTATGGTTTGGTTATATGCAATGGGATAAAAGGTTGGTCGAGCTCAAGGAACATTACTTGTCACACGCACAATGGACAAAGCGTGGTGGATTATCTCATATGTTCAAAGAATCTTATGGAAAGGTTAGCTGAGGTGGGGGTGAGGGAGTGTCCCATGGAAATGAAATCAGATCACAATCCGATATATGACAAAATCAGCATGCAACAAGATAGTAATTATCAGGCTAGGCTGCAACCAAATCAAAAGGAGTCTTTTTCATGGAACAATCCTCTTGACGCAGGAAAATCAAGAAATCTTTCAAACAAATCTTGAAAAACAGATTCAAGAGGTGGGTGGTACTGAGATGACCTCTATAAATAGAAAAACAATATTTAGCAATAATCTGACTTCAATAATCCTCAAAGCTCTTAGCTGGTGCAAAAGATCTAGACCTAAGAGAGGCAGCAAAAATAGCTTTCCAACAAATCCGTGGTATGACGAAGAATGCAAGGTAGCGAAAAGAATAGCCAAATATGAGGGAAATAAAAAAGGAGTATGAAAATCTTGTGAGACTGAAAAAAGAGGTCTACATGCAAAGAAGACAGAAAGAGCTGATTTTCATGGGTAGGCACAATCTGAGAGGGTTCTGGAAAGAATTACAGCAAAAAAACACAGTCAAAGAGAACAACATCACAAGCTCGCAATGGTTGGAATATGCAAAAATGTTATATGAGAGGGTGCAAGACAAAGATGTTCCTCCTTTGGTTAACTCGAGGGCTAAACTCTTCTCCACAAAAGACATCAAAGAAGGAGTTAAAAGGCTTGCGTTGGGCAAAGCGCGTGACATAGATGGCTTGCAATCAAAATATTTAAAATGGGGTGTGAATGCCCTTACACCGCACATCAAAAGAATATTCAATAGGGTCATTTAGTATGGTTTTCCAGAAAATTGGACAACCAGTGTCGTCATTCCCTTGCACAAAAGTGGGGATATCAACAACCCCTCAAATTACCGCACTATAATGATTAACCCGCTCTTTGGAAAACTTTTTGGGAGCACGGTTGAGCGTCGGATTAGTAGTTGGGCAGAAAAAGAGGGAAAGAGAGCAAAAGGTCAAGCGGGCTTTAGACCAAAGTACTCCACCATTGACCACTGCATTACTCTTAGACACCTGATTGAGAAATTTTGAGATAAATAGGGTGGTGAGGTCTTTTGTTGCTTCATAGACTTCAAGAAAGCATTTGACACGGTTCCTAGAAGCAAGCTATGGTCTAGAATGGAAGAGTTGAGAATTCCAAAAAAACATAGGGCTGTTGTTCATAGATTATATGATTAGGTACAAGCTAAAATCAGAACTAAACAGGGAATGTCAGAATGTTTTGGAAGTGACATTGGCGTCAAACAAGGCTACCCTCTCTCACCTACTTTATTTGGGCTATATATTGACAAATTAGAGGAATGGTTAGACAATTTTGGTGGGGGAGGAGTTGAATTGACCAATTATATAATAAAATTGCTTCTATATGCTAATGATCTTATTCTAATGGCAAAAACATCGCAGGATTTGAGGGATCATTTGAAAGCTCTCGAGTTATTTTGTAAAGAAGTTGGGATGCAAGTGAACACCAACAAAACTAAAGTCATGATATTTACCTGGAAGAGAAAGAAGGAAGTTACAGAATTTGTCTTCGAAGGCAACCCCTTATAAGTGGTTAGTGATTATAAGTACGTTGGCCTTGATTTTCACTATAAACTTAGTTGAGAGACTTGTAGAGCAAAAAAGATCCAAGGTGGATGGAAAGCTTTATACTCTTTGCAAAACAAATGTAGGAGTGTTGAATTATGGGACTGAAAAACTAAGAAAACTCTTTTCGGGTTATTAGTGGTGCCAGTGGTTCTTTATGGGTGTGAAGTTTGGGGTGGCAGTACTTCAGCAACGAAGTGGAGACAAATTGAAAGGCTGCAAAAACATCTAATCACAAGTAGCCTCAAAATAAAATCGTATGTCTCTTATGAGATTGTCCTAGCTGAGGCTGGGGCCTTACCTGTGGAGGCATCGGCTATGATTTGTTTACTAAATTATCTAAATAGGTTGGAGAACATGGCGCTGTCCCATTGGCCCAAAATGGTAGCAGGAGAGATATTAAGTAGAAGGAAAAGCACATGGATGAAGCAAAATAACAAGTGGTTGAGTAAATGGGGTATCAACATTGATAATTGTCCAAATAAAATTAAGACAATCAAAATGTTTGTGCATCAAAAAGTTAAAGAAAGCATGTGGGAAAGGGACTTATCAAGGAAAAGAGAATATTACATCAAGCACTTTAATCCCTCATATGACCATTCTCAAAAGGACTATATAGGTGCCAAAATAAAATGGAAAGTGAAAATGCTTATTGCTCAGCTAAGGACTAGCTCGCACCAACTGCAGTGTGAAACTGAAAGATGGACAAAACCTAAAGAAGAGTGGGCTGATAGGATATGCAGGTTTTGTACTTTAAAGCATGTTGAGACAGAATGACATTACATCATGGAATGTCCAACTTATATGGATATTCGGGCCAATTATATTGAGATTCTAAATGTCGACAATCTTTTCAGTCTGTTTGAGGCAGATAAAATATCAAAAAGTGTTGATTACTTAATAAAAATACATAGTAGAAGATCCAAGATCCAGAAGAAAAGAGAGACCAAGTAATTGCTGGGCAATGGCTTCTATTTCAGACTGTTGTTGTGTAATTTCCTTTCTGCTATTGTTCCATGGGTCCCATAGACTGTTTGGCCTTGTGGACGTGATTAAAAGTCTTCATTCATTCATTCACCACTACACATCATACGTCTTGTACGTTGACATGCGTAGTTTTGATGTACATAGATAAATGCCGCTGCAATGGAACGCCTTACAGCGTAATTAACACGTAATATTTATAAACCTATTCATTTGAATTAAATTTATTCTATTGCTGGCTAGAAACCCATTTGAAGGGCACGAGACGCGGCAAAATAGACTGACCTTGAAAGCCTTTATGTTTCAAGCCGTCCGCCAATCACACTTAATACCTGCTAAGGCCTGTCCCAAGACGGAGTACGGCGTTCTAAATATCATATAAAGAAATTTTAGGCACCCGTTCAATGCAATCAAAATTTGAATATCTGAACTAAATTGGCGCATCAATTGGCAGTAAGTCCAGCAGTCACAGGGTGCAACAAATTTTTAACTTCCTCAAATTTTCATGAAGAATATATACAAGTTTGCTAATTCTGAAGTCGTTATGCTTAGTACAAGCATAATACTGGAACATCCATTGGAGTCGTTATGTTTTGCACGAATTCGATTGCAAAAAGTCCATCAGACGAAGTTTTATTCAACAGCACCACAGCTAGCATAATATCTGAATATATCAAGCAATGGCGCTATCTAGAAATCCATTTCATTTGCTTTTTGAGCAAGTGAGAAAGTACACCAGCATGCCCATGATTGTTACCCAACCAAACGATTCGAACAAATATATCAGAAATTTATGTAAACAAGGCCATCTGAAAAAAGCCCTGCAAATATTACATCTCACGGGCAGTCACCTCATAAACCCCTTTACGTACGCATTTCTGTTACACGCCTGCGTTAAAGAAAAAGCTTTCGCAGAGGGAAAACAGCTACACAGACATATGAACGACCAGGCTTTTGTTCCAAACGTAATGGTGCAGAGTGCACTGGTGACAATGTATGCCAAATGCGGTGATGTGGCCGAAGCCCGCAGTATTTTCGACCACATGTACGAACCAGACGCGTGCTCGTGGACTTCCATGATTGCAGCTTACTGCAAATGTGGACTCCCCGAGGAGGCTTTCGTTTTACTATTTCAAATGAAGAAAACAGGTGTGAAACCGAGCGAATTTACATTTGCCAGCGTTTTGCCGGCTTGCTCCCAATTGGGGACTCTAAAAGAGGGAATAGAAATTCATAGTGACATAATTAGGAGTGGGTTTCAGTCGGATGTGTATGTGCAGAGCGCTCTGGTAGATATGTACGTCAAATGCGGCAGCATGCAAGATGCCTGCCGAGTGTTTGACAGAATGCCTCAACGAGATGCGGTTTCCTGGAATTCTATGATTGCGGGATATGCACAGAATGGGCACTTGATCAAGGCTGTTTCTCTGTTTGAGAAGATGCCCGAGCCTCCAGATGTGATTACTTGGAATGCACTCATTGCGGGGTATGTGCAGAATGGAGATCCGGAAAAGGCCCTGTCATTGTTAGATCAAATGAAGAGAACGGGTGTGAAACTGGATTCTACTACATTTGCCACCATTCTCCCTGCTTGCGCTAAATTGGCTGCTCTGGAATTGGGCACTAAGATTCACCAGGATATAATTCAGAGTGGGGTTCAGTCTGATGTTGTTTTAGAGAGTGCTCTTGTGGATATGTATGCGAAATGTGCGAGCTTAGATAAGGCACGGAAAGTGTTTGACAGAATGCCAGAGAGAAACACGTTTTCATGGACATCCATGGTTGGGGGATATGCCAAGAATGGTCAAGCCAAGAAGGCACTTGAACTCTTTGGACAAATGCAGCAGTCGGGCGTGAAGCCAAACTATGTTACCTTTGTTTGTGTTCTGTCTGCATGCTGTCATGTGGGCTTGGTGGAGGAGGGCCAGAAATATTTTGATTCCATGATTTTAGATTACCACATTATGCCTGAAATGCATAATTATGCCTGTATGGTTGATCTTTTTGGTCGTGCAGGACGACTTGACGAGGCATATGATTTCATCAAGAAGATGCCTATTGAACCTGATATTGTTGTGTGGAGGTGTTTGCTTGGCGCCTGCAGAATACACATGAATATAATGCTAGCAGAGCGAGTAGCAGGGCACCTGTTTGAGGTGGACCCCAACAATGACATGCCTTATGTGCTGCTATCAAACATATATGCTGCAGCTGGCAGGTGGCATGACAAGGAAAATGTGCAGAGAATAATGAAAGACAGGGGAGTAAAAAGGACACCCGGATGCAGTTGGATTGAAGTGAAAAAACAAATGCATGTGTTTTTAGTAGGAGACAAAACACATCCACAAACAAAAGAAATTTATGAAAAGCTAGCAGAATTGTCTACTGAGATGAAAATGGCAGGATTTGTTCCCAATACAAATTTTGTATTGCATGATGTGGAGGAGGAGCAAAAGGAAGAGTTTCTTTGCTACCATAGTGAGAAGCTGGCCATTGCATTTGGGCTTATCAACACACCCCCTGGAACAACTATTCGGGTTATCAAGAACATTAGAGTGTGCGGTGATTGCCACTCTGGTATTAAGTTCATATCCAAGATTGTTGCAAGAGAGATTATAGTGCGGGATGCCAACCGGTATCATCATTTTAAAGATGGACAGTGTTCTTGTGGTGATTATTGGTGATACATAAGAAGCAATAGCATGCATACTCGTAAGATGGCAAGTTTTGCTCGATAACAAGGGGAAGTCAGTCTATTTCATGAATGCAACATTTGGAAATCTAATTTGTTTTCTGGCTTCATCGGTCGAATCATTGTGTCCAATATGACGTAATGCCAAAGTCATTAAGAAGGGATATATGAAAGGGACATAACATCTTCCAAGACTAGTTGGAAGATCATTGGTATGAGGCATACTTGGTTAGCCTTGGAATTTTGTACTATTATTCTTGGTATCTTTCATATCATACATTAATTACCTGAAGAAATAAGAGAAATCAGGTGGCTTCATAGTAGACTAGGATGAGGAGATTCAATTTTTCTCACCTCAACAAAAGTAAGCAAAACTTACTGAAATAGAGAAATTCCAAATATCTAATTCTATATTCAAGGAAAACTTAGCATATAAATACATACACGATGATGGATCTTAAATTTTAAGTTTTCAACCAGTGGAAAGATCTAATAAATTTAATCACATTGTCTTAGAAAGGGAGAGAACCTTTGGATTCTGAGATGATATTACAATTCTAAGCAACAACTTAAGGGATAATTGCAGACTGATGAAATATAAACACAAAGATTGATGATACTTATTAAGTTCAGTAGTGCTACCCTAGACTAAAAATGGTCATCATTTCCCCTTTGCCTTAAAGGAAATAATCTCCAAGTTTTGCTTTAATGATTGTCCCTAAAGTTTACCTAAATACAGAAACTGTTGCTTAAAGCGATCAGACAACCCACTTAGTTTGCAAAGGGGAAGGTGCCAAGGTGCCCTTCTTTTCTAACAGGTGGTGATTTCCTTATTTAGGTGTTGTGGCTCTAGGTGTCTAGAAGAACATCTTTTAGAAGTGGATGCTGACATTCCGAGATTATGTTCTTTGAGTTTATAATTTGCAGACCATCTTCTAGAGACAGTTTATAGAGTTTGAGATAGGTGAGGCTATGTATGGATATCAAGATGAGTTGACAACTCACGGTGGAGGGATTCTGACTTGCAAATAATTGTGAAGTACATATTGGGTGGTTTTGAGCTTATGTTGTTAGTGGTATTTGAATCTTTATTTATCTGGAAATAGCAAGATTTGATTTTCCACCTTGCTCTTGATGAAGACTTTGGTTTTCTCTGAGAGCCTTATATTTGCATCTTGATATTTATGCTGTCACATTTTTCTACACATGAAGGTCATTCTCTAAAGAGGCAGGTTCCCTGTTATTTCTTATCATGTGCCATTGTGCAGTCACCATTGATGAAAGATTAACTAGTAGTCTCCATGGTGGAAAGCATAACAAATTTTAAAAGGGGAATAGCTTTGGAATACACATGTTACTTTGTTGAGTTGCCGTTAAGGATATGGAGATAGCTTATCTCACTCATTCATCTGCACCGTGTTAGAGGCCTACTGCTGTTGATTTTTCATCATGGTTGAGTCTGTTGAGTTCTTTAATGGTAAGCTAAACCTTGAGACTATTCTGTACAGCAGCTTGTTCACATACTCGTAATCATCCTATTTTTTTGGTTCCCTTCCTCCGATTCCTTTATCAAGTCCATTTGTCATCTTAGAATTCATCCTTGTTTTCAACAGGCCTTTTAAGCTTATCGTGTCTACCATTGTTTGCCTCAGGCCAGCCTAGCGAAAGTGTTATAAAAATATTTGCATTCAATCACTGAAGTTATTATGGGTAAATTATGGTCCAAAGGGGATTTTCCTGAAGTCCAAGTTTTTGAGTTGGTGAATTGTGTACTGAACAACCTAAAGATTATCAACTATATTTTGTATTTGGGAATATTCACCAGAAACCCTGGCATATATTTACCAATATAATATACAAATATATTTTGGAGAAAGGGGAATCAAACCCACATGAATGGAGCTTCTTTTTGTAGGGAGTATAATACATGTCCATTTTTTATTGATTTTTAACTACGGTTAAATCATGTGATTAACAGCCCATGGCCTCTAAGACACAGATTGGGGTCTGATCCCTGGGCACACATCGTGTGCACTTTTTCAAACTTACATCTCTAAAGGCATGAATGCCTCGGAGCTAGCCCAGTGGGTTCCTGGGGGTGTTTGAACCTGACCTTCATCATGTTAATGCTCCTTTTTAGCACTTAGTCACGCAGTTGGACTATGTTCTATACTTATATATATTTATTATATTTAATGAAATCAATAGATAACTTTAGAAATTGGAATTCAACCTCTGCAAAATTCCTTATGTACCATTATTTTTTGGAGAAATATGCAGATGTTAGCTATTTGTAATCTCTCCAATTCAAATTTTTTGTAACTTTATGATTTTTTGATATTTTTCAATTTTATACCCTCCTTTTGGCATTTTCTGATTACAAAAAATGAAATATTTCATAGATATAGTACAGTGCAGATAAACAGCAATATGGACCAGATTTGTAGATTAGCTTAAGTCTGAAAATAAAGAATATTTATGCAATAAATTGAATACTTTGATTGATATGCAAACTGGTCTATGGAATTGTAATGTAGGGTTCATCTCAGCAATCCTGAAACCTCAATAATAATAGATCCTACAATCCTTGATACCCGGACCAATAATGAAGTTACCACAATGAACAATGTCTTGGCTGTGACAGTGATTTTAAGAGGCTGCGCACCATAAACCAGACTCAGACTGCTGTTACAACAGCGGTATAAGAGCTGCATATGCCATATGGATCCACCATATATTTGAGTTATGCTCCAACTTGAAGTGCTGTTCTGGAAATAATAATGTAATTTATATGTGTGGAACTTAGTGACTAGCTGTATGGAACCTTTTTCACTGCTGCACTTATGATGTAATGTATCAACAACAAACAACAATCATAAGGAAACCATTATCATGCTCTAATGGCAGTGATTTATATGGTGGATAGTACCTAGCTGTTAGCACACTCCTTATTTGTGTAGATCCTAACCACAAACTTGATATATTTCTGCCCAAAAAGAATGCAGAATTATTCTAGCGGTCACAACACCCCTTCAACACAAGTGTAATATTAATCAATATGAAATTTCAATGGTTAAGCCCAATGGTGACTCTTCCATGAAATAACTCTAAGGAATTGTGGATTTTTGTCCTCCAATTCTAGGCTTAGAGGGTTTTGTCCTCAGATTAATTGAACCAAAGTCCAAAGCTCCAACAAGGATTAGAAATCAGAAAATAAAATGCTTGATCAATATGCCTCCTCCTTGCTTGGCCTCTTTTAAATAGACTTTTCCTCCAAAAGACATAACTCATCAAATTTCCTTCATGACCCTTGATTAATATTTGAGAGGAATTATTTTAAAATAAACTTCAACAATAAGAGACCTTATTTTATATTTTAACTTTACATTGAGTCTCTCTTTATTACAATATTAATCCCATTTCCTTTCATGTTCCCTTTTTGTAATAACCTATGTTATGGACCAAAATGCTTATTTCTTATTTCCCACGTGTCCCCTTGTCCAATTTTGTATGTTTTTTTCTTCTTCTTTTCCATTGTTGGTCTAAGGTTCCCAAAGTCAATAAGCAAAGAGGCATGCCCAACCTTCTAAGCATTTGTTAGTCATCGAAAGTTTGAAGCTTCTCGTCTAGGCACGCCTTTTCATCCAAGTCCGACCTTTCCTTGGTCATCGCCAGACTCTCAAATTTCACCATCTTGTCATACCTTTTTGCTCAACTCTACTTTTCATTATGCTTGTCGAACCTTTAGACTTCCTTCTCTTGGCATGCTTTTCCTTCTATCTCCACCCTTTCCTTGGTTCTTTTTGGGAAGACAAACTTCCTTATCTAGGCTTACCTAACGTCCATCCCCTACCTATTTTCATTGCCTTGTTGGAGTTCTAGACTCGACCCTTGCCAACATGCCTCTTGCCCAAACTCCAATACCCAATCAGTGGTATGTGTTACAAGGTATCTATGATCCTCGAACTCTAAAACTCCCACCTATTTGCACTATTTCTCTCATTTACCTTTGAGGACTTGTTTTCCTTGAAGATTTTTGAGGTTCATTCTGTAGCTTTTTCTTGTTGAGGAATATTGCAAATTATTGTTTGTAGCTCTCTTGTGTAGAAGGTGTCTTTGTTCATTGTTTGATCCCATGGCTTGTGTTTTTGTAAGAACCCTCCCATCCTGGTGAAGAGTTCTCAAATGCCACTATTGTCTTTTTTGTGTCTTTGAATAATATTTGTTTTTTTTGTATTTTCCAATGATGTTGCCAAGTAAAACAAATACAAGAAAGATATGCAAATCCAAAACAAATATATATAATGCTATTAGCTGGAAATGATAACTATATTTATTATTGCATTCTTAATTGAAAACTTACAAAATAGAATGCCAAGTGCCTAACAATGCAATTAAGAATAATTCTGGAAATGAAACTTGCGATAGCTAAAACCTGTATATGATTGATTTGCCCTTAAAGTGGTATTTTCCAACTCTTTATAAATTACAAAGTCTTCTACTATGTCGGCCACCTTGGGATAGTATGAAATGAGCTTCATAAGCCAAGCGACTTGGCTGATAGAGACCACGCCCAACAATGATGAGAGGACGTCTGGCTGCTATAGGATAGTACAACATCTTAGTTGCAGCAATACGACCAAGTTAGATGCATTCAATTGTATATCAAGGGCAGCAATGATAACCTTCAGTTTTGCAATGTAAAATCCCTTCACAAATATGCTCAATATTGACTGCTGGTTACAACCAACTCCTATAGCAATCCTTCAGAAGATCTCTCACCACCTTAGGAATGCAAAATCAAAGAGAGATTTCATTCTCAATGATCAAATTGTGTAGAAACCCTAGCACTCTTCTTCTCACAACCAAATCACCAAAAAGCGTAAGTTTCAAATGAGTGAATGAATGCTTTTGTGCTTTTGATGAGCCATTATATACTTTTTCCAAGTAGGTCGATCCCCTCTAGAAGTCTCTTTTAAATCATTTAAATGATATTTAATATATTTCATGTGCACTTTATAACATTAGAATACATCCTCATAAATGGGCGCCCCTTTTAATGAATCATTAATTGTACTTTAAGTGACTTAATTGAGGGTCATGGCCCCATTGGTCATAAAGTGAACTTAAAAACTTTATAATATCCTTTTATAATATTTTATTATCATTAAAGACACTTTAATGATAATAACTCCATAAATACTCATTAACTTGCCAAACCAACTGAACTCGAGGATCAACACTGCATCCATGATACGTCCAGGTGCCTTACTATAAATAGTAACATTGGACTCCATTGACAAAGTGACTTACTATAAATAGTAAGTGTGTAATACTGAGTCCTGAATCACCAAATGAAGGCCAATCTTGAACCAAACTGAGCTCTGGAGAAGAAAACACTCAGATAACTATTACATCCCAATTGTGAAGTTACTATTTACTATTACTACATAGGGTAAATATGAATGTTATGTGAAATATGGAGATTCTTGTACCTTGTTATCAATATGAATGTTATCTCATTTGATGTTGTCTCATTTGATGGTATCTCAATTGATGTGATCCATGGTGAAATACTGCATATATTTGAATAGATGGTTATTGAATTATTGTTATTCTAACTTTGAAGATGTTTATATATGTTGCTTATTGTTGTGAACAATTGACTACCAAGGGCATGTGTTAGTGGTTGCAGGTAAATGTTCATTCTCTAGGGGGAGGGGAAGTATCACTCAGGAGAAGATCTTGGTCGGGTAACCAGTAAAGTAAACCATCTGAGCATACACACACACCACATTAGAGTGATTGAACTGAGTCAGTTTGTGGGTTATAGGTAAGTCATCCTTAGCCGATAGGTTTGCATTAGGAGTCTTGTTTACTTCTGTATGCTTTTGCGAGTGATGTTTATCTATTCGATTTTTGAGATCTTTCTTGTGCTATTATGATCATATGGATAAGTGGGATGTAGGTGGAAGCATGTTTATATGTATAGATATACCACACCTACACACCTATCGATATGATGGTAACGTAATTGGATGTGAACATATATATATATATATATATATATGTATAGTATATACATGTATCCATATGTATATGCATATCGATAAAAACGTATGTTGGCAAATTGACATGCTCATACAGATGCATTGATATGGTATACCTACACATACGTGTACATAGAGGTATATAAATTTATACAAATATATATATGCATACACCTTGTATAATGTGGTTATTACAATTATTTTGCATTTACACTTATATATATATATCGAATGTATGTTGACTAGCTTACGATATATATATTGATTCAATATATATATATATATATATATATTTTATTAGACTGCAAGAATCGGGTAGCACGACCCCCTATAAACTGCAGTGCGCCTGGTAAACTTTTTAACGTGACCGGTAGCGCATATATATATATATATATATATTGATTCAATAAATATATATATATATAGATTCAATAAATATATATATATATATATCGATTCAATAAATATATATGTATATATATTCATATGTAAATATATATTAAAATAACATATATATATTTAGTTATATATATATATATTAATACGAAGGTATTTAAATTATATATATATTCATATGTATATATATATATTTTACATAATGTTTATATATTTGGAAATCGACTTATTTCTAATTTAATTAGAAGTGGATTTATTGGAGACTTCTTTTGACTTATTTAATCTTTGGCTAAAATTTGTCAATATCGATCATTATTTTGGAAGATGACTTTGGATCATACATGGCTTTGAGAAATAATCACACATTATTAGCTAAGAAATACATATGAGTGAGACACAGTAATATGTCTTAATTTTGCTGGCTTTGACTTGGTCAACATGTGAAATTATGAAGCCTGGACTAAGTCCAACGTATTATTTGCTGTAGTCGACTCAACAAGTTGATTCAGGTTATGTGTTGGTAATTCTTCATTGACATATTCTTCTTACCTGGAAATCGTGCCCACTTGAGGAGTTTGACGCCATCTCTGTTTTCACTTTCCTATAGATGTTGATTTGGCAAAAAATTATGAATTTCCCATGTGCAATTTGAATTGGTCTTTTGAATGCTGGCAATTGGGAAGTCGATTCATTATGTCTTTTGTTGAGTACAAGCTTAATCTATCGCCACCTTCAAGCTGAATCATGCTGCAAGGAAGTGGTGTCAATTTACATGCCAAAACTGCAGGATTTGTGGAGGCTGGTTGCTTTATAAATGGCTGCACCAACTCATTTGAACGTTTTCATTCTCATTATCATTTTTCTTGTGCTTACCATTCGTGAGTAACCATTATTTGCAACCATTCATAAGCATTCACATTTCTGTATTCTTGTGTGATAAATATTTCTAATGAGAGAGGCATATCATACCAAGAGGATACGTCTATAACTGTTCTGAGTTTACCAGACATTCTCATCCGATTTGTAAGTGAGAAAAGAGTGAGGTTTTGTGAGGAAGAGTTGTCTTAAATTTGAGATTAGTGTGCTACCAACTAGAGTGAGAAAGGGAGTTGTGTGGGAAGCTAAATTAAGCTGAACTATGGTTGGAGAAGGTTGCATTGTCATCATTATTTGGGAAAAGCGATAACAGGCATGGGGTTTTCTTCTTCCTATTATTTACTTGGAATTGATGTGTTTCCTATGCTGCATGAAATGTCTTTTTTGTTTAAACAGTAGAAATATTTAATATTGCTTTTGGAAAAGGGAATTGAAACCTTTAGGTTGCTTTTATAATGTGTTTTTAAGTACTCCTTGATAGGAGAGATTGCTTGACATAGGAATTTAATTATGTTACATGTGGTACAACATAGGTATTTAAATATACTGATATGTTTGAACATGGGATGCAACGTGTTTGTATTTACTCCATAATAGGAGTATGGTTTATAACTTAGTTATTATATACCAGGTTTTATTGAATGCAAGAGTCACTTGAGGTACACCCAACTAAGTTATTAGATTAACTTGGAAAGCTTGTGTTACTCCTAGGATAAGCATGGGAGCGGGCTTGTGTACTTACTTGCTAAATAGATTCATTACTAGTAGATTAGTATGTTGTAGGTTAGTCTGGGATAACGAATTTATCCATTGAAGGACAATACCTATGCGTAGTTGAAGATAGCCTTAAGTCAAATCGGCCCTGAACAGTGTATGTGATAAATGACCCTTAGTAGAACATACTGAATGAAACAATTTGACCAAAGTAGTGCAATGTATGAGATTCCACTTAGTTGTCTGACACTTGAGACTACACTATTAGCTCACCGTGATCTCGTATTACATACTAGTTTGAGAATGTCGGGTTACTAAATGAACTAGTTATGTAGGACACAACACTATGCTCAGTTGGTTGCCGTTATTGGTTACTCTACCAATCTCTTTGTCGAAGGGAAGAGCCATCTATTGAATGATAGATGTGTGGGGGACTGCATTATGAGTCTGTGGTTGGCAAAAAAGCGCCTAAGTGATGCTTCTCCTCCATAGCAGGCGACAGAAGAACCAAGATTTGAAAGGATGGATTCTTGGACCGTCTTACAACTATTAGTTCTAAAGCTCATTGGAGCTATGTATGTAAGTGTTTGTATTCTTGTATTGTTACTTATACTTGTGAAGTTATTGTAATGAAGTGGAATCTTTATTGTAATATGCTATGGCATCTTGATCATATATTTTTAATAAAAGAAAGATTTTTTTTATTGCAATGACTTGTTACTGAGTTTATTTACTCATTTGGTGTAAATTTAAATTTTTTTACTTTACCGAAGGGTTGGTACGTTACAATAACTACAACCAGGACCCTCTAATCATCAACATTAGCCTATGAGGGCCAAATAATAGGCTAATCTACCAAAATCGAGAACAAGCCAAAAAGAGGACATTACAGTTCACCCTCCTTGAAATTGCTTGTCCCCAAGCAATCCCAATTGCAAGAGAACACCTTTCCACTTGGATCCCAAGGGAAGTGATGTGTAATGTCCTTCATATCATCAACCAACTCCTGTAACACCAACAACTGAACAACTGACGAAATATGATGAACCATGTCAACTTTAACATTAGGTGTCGCAGGAGTGTAAACCTCAAGAGGAAGCAACTCAAAATGTTGACAAAGTTTGCTTCCCACATTTGTGCAAGGTAAGATGTCATACAAACTGTCCAACACATGTGCATCAGAACTGTGCATCTGAAACATATCATGTACATGAGGATCAAAACTAAAACTGCAAGCAATCCACATCATGTACACACAACAATACTCCCTAGTAAACCCTGACTGGAACCCTAATGCACACGAAGGATCCCTCAACACATTGAAGCGTGTCCAATAAAATTTTCCTAGATCCCAGATCTAGAATGGGAGTTTGCCATACATATCTCTCTCTTACTTCCGTTGTGCTAGTCTGATATCATCTTCACCATGCTTAAAATGGTGAAGCAACCCAATGGGACCCATCCAAACTGCAGTGCTAACCCTGTCACCACTTGGATCCCAACGCAACCGGTACTCACATCCATCTATCATGTGGAGATATGAAAATCTAAAAGTATCTACAACACAAAAACTATCCCTCATAGGTAATGATAGATGTGTGGATGCCTCTCTTAGGTCGCTGATTTGAAATAGAACAACACCCTCAAAACTGCAAGGCCAACCTATGGGGATGCAAAAGATACCAACGGGTTCATAGGATGATAGAGTGTCATCCCTATGTTGCTCTACAATGATGAGGAAATAATGTAACTCTCCTCGAGACTCATGTGTAGCAATGACATTACTGGCTGATCCACTAAGTGTGTGTTCAACTTCTTCATCCTGCTCCACAACTTGAGCCTTTATTGGGCTCTTAACTAGAGGTAACTCAAGAGATGTAAGATTCAAGTTATGTATACCAAAAGAATTCCCTGTATCACACACAACTGCATATTCTTCTTGTTGGATTATCTCAAGATGCTCCTCTTTTGCAACTTCTACACATTAGAGATCGAAGATGTGACTCCATCTACTTCTTTGCTTGATCAAGCTGGTTGCAACATTCCTTAACCTCTTGCAAACGTTGTTTTGCATTGGTAGCCAACATATTTGCCTTTTTAGCTCTTTGTAGCCACCCATCACACAAAAATTGTGTTTTGCTCACATTTTCTAAGGTTTGATATACAAAATCAGACTTGTTGTGACTTGAATCAACAATGCATTCCTCATTAATGACACCCTCATCTAGCGTGCCAACAATAGAAGAACCTTCCACAACATTTTCTTCATGTGTCACAACGTCTAGATCATGATTACGTTGAATAGTTTGGAAGCTATTACAAAAATCAAAATTGTTGTCATACCTATTTGCAGCGTAATCAATGAACTCAACCAAAACTTCATCCTTTGCTAACTGTCCATGGCCAAGTGCTGGTTCAAGAGGTATCGCCAAAGGAAAATTAAGTATGCCCTGTGAAATTTTTTCCTTATACACCCTTCTAACATACATTACTGCACCAATCATTCTGGGATTAAAGAAAACCACCCAATCTAGATAACTATCAAAACCAAATATTTTAAATTTATCTGGAATGATCTCGTAGTCCTTAAAAAGTAGATCGACTTCTCGTTCAATATCTTTCTTGGATTTTCCCATAATTGAAACTGACTAGAAACTGATGAGTGCTGGTCACTCCAATGATTCTAACTGCTTTCTCATTGATTAATTAATTAAAACCCCAACAGGATGGTAGGAAACTGCTCTGATAGCACTGTAAGAACTCTCCTATCCTGGTGAAGAGTTCTCAAATGGTACTATCGTTTTTTTTTGTCTTTGAATAACATTTGTTTTCTTTTGTATTTTCCAATGAGGTTGCCAGGTAAAACAAATACAAGAAAGATATGCAAATCCAAAACAAATATATATAATGCTATGAGTTGGAAATGATTATCTATATTTATTATTGCATTCTTAATTGAAAATTTACAAAATAGCATGCCAAGTGCCTAACAATGCAATTAAGAATAATTCTGGAAATGAAACTTGTAGCTGAAACCTGTATATGATTGATTTGCCCTTAAAGTGGTCTTTTCCAACTCTTTATAAACTGTTGTGATCCCTTAAATGTCTACCCTATTCTAAAGATGCAAATCTAACTAATATGCAATAATGGAAGAGCACTAAGGTACACCTCAAGATTAGCCTAATAAATGACAATGCAAAGAAATAAGATAACAAATAAGACAAATGATTTTACCTTCTTTGATGTAGAAATCCTTTGCTTGGCCCTTGGTATTGTATGCTTTGTATTCTCTTTAGATGGCAAATGAGATTAAAGATGCCAGATGGGATGCAAGATGATTGAAAGTATGATAATGGTGGATTCAAGTGCTAATGGATAAATGGCTTGGCTAAATGGCTAACATGATGCTTGCAAATTGAGTGAGAAATTTGGTAGCATAAGAGTGCAAAATGACTAAGTGTTGTAAATGAGAGAAGAGATGGGGGGGTATTTATAGAGAAATTTGAATTTAGAGAATTGAATGGTTGAGATTAAACCAACAAGGTCAAGATGGAGGGCTATGGTGAGTTGAGGACTCACAAGCCCTCACATCTTGACATGTGGAATGTGAGATGGCTTATGATGAGATGATGTGGAAGTGAGGTGGAAGGAAGCTACATGATGTGGAGGAAGGACAAGTACCTTGGAAAATGGATGATGTGACCTCTCAATGATCACATAGGGAAGAGGAGAATCTTGGGTGAATAAAAGTGAATTAAAAATTGACATGATTGGAAGAATCTAGTGGATAAGACAAGGTTCCCAAAAAGGTGGGAACTTGCCACATGTGAGTGATGTGACAAGTCAAATATTTTAGAAGAATTTGACACATGTGAAGTGACAAGTCAAAGGTTCTAGAATTTGCATGGGAAAGAGAAGATTCTTTGGAAGAATAAAAGTGAATTAAAAATTCACATGGGGAAGAGAGGCGCTTTGGATGAATAAAAAAGAATTAAAAATTCCTTGGGGGATGGGGAGAGTTGACCAAGGTGTTGATTAGGCTTAACTGATTAGTAATTAGAAAATAATTAGTGGTTAATAAGGATTAGAAACCAACTTGCAAAAGTTGGAGGATGTGACACATCCTAATCAAGGATTAGGCATGTGCACATCCCTAATGAAGAGATTAAGATTAAGTGAAGGATGTGACATGTGATGAATTAAATAAATTTCATATTTATTTAATTCATTTGGTGAAAAAGAGAAAAAAGGGTAAGATATTTAATTATTAATTAAATACCTTAGGGATTTAGAATAATTAAGGCTATTAATTAAATAATAGCGATATTACTTAATTAATGCAAATAAAAGGATATTTAGACAAAAAAGAGGTAAATTTGGATAAATGAAGTGTCCAAATTTAGGTGTCTACATTTTCCCCTCTTTGAGATGGTGTTATGAAGTAGCATCATTTCAAAGAATATTAAACCGTAGAACCTAGAAAAAGATGATTAGATTGGAAAAGATGCCCCAATCATCAACATAGTGATTGGGAAGAAATTTGATGGAAATGAAGATGAAGATTAGGGATGAGGATGCCCCCTCGATAGGACATGAGGGTGCAAGAGAACACATGTGTGCTCTCGAAATAGATGAGATGATGAAAGGGGATATGAGGATGATGATGTATAATGATGGATAAGAAAGGATGATAAGTGATGGGAGATAAAGGTGAGCACACATGTATTCCAAGACAAATATGATGTTGCCCCAGTCAAGCTACAAGCCAGGTTGGGCGGATGGTTGATGGAGTGTTGTTGATGAGGGAAGGATACATCCCAAAACAACACAAGAAGAAGGAAGGATACATCCTGATGATGATGATGATGATGAAAGTGTTGTTGATGAGGGAAGGATACCTCCCAAAATAACATGAGGATAGGGAAGGGTACATCTTGATAAAAATGGTTGTTGATGAGGGAAGGATACATCCCGAAATAACACCAAAGGATAGGGAAGGATACATCTTGATGATGAGGACGAGGATGAGGATGACTGGATCGAGGCTTGTAACAAGGCTGGGGATAAGACCAAGGATGTGATTAGATGATTTGTGCTAGATTGAATGGGTTAGGATTGGATGGAGATGTGGATGGTTAAAATGAATGATGATGGAAGTAAAGATGCAATGCAATGGAAGATGCAATTTGCCATTTTTAGAGCACTGATTTTTGCTATTACATAAGACACCAGATACCATGGTATGTGGAACCAAGGCAGATTAGTGTCTAATGCGTACACAAACACAAAAAACAAAAAGGCTATCCCAACATCCCAAAGTCGTGATGACTTTGGTCGGGCCAGGTATTGGGATAACCACAAGCACATAAGGATGTCCCAATGCAACGCAAGATCACAAGGGGTCTTGGTGGGTACTACGTGGGACAACCAAGAAGACAATAAACAAAAGAAAAATAAAGATATGACCCTATGTTAACTAGTCAAAACACACCATAATGTGATAGATCATGGCGGCCTTGACAAGTGATGATAGGGAGCTCAAATGATAAACAAAAGCTAAAGGCATCAAAACATCAGAATCAATTTCAAACGTCCTTTGCCATAGGATCAAGAGGGTGGATGGGGTTGATGAGGTCTGTTAAGAAGGATGCATCTTGTTGAGACCGATGATGGATAGTAAACTAAAAGATCAATATGACGCAAGATATTCAAAACCAATTGGATATGATGATACAAGTGGATATTTTTTTGTAAGCACCAGCTAGGATAGGGACATACTTGACGACATGACAAGACAACAGGATGACAAGAAACCAGACAACAAAACTCTAAAAACCTAAGGGACACAAGACTGACACACCCTAAAAACCTAGGGGCTCGAGGGTTGATCTAAGATTAGCCTTGCTTACGTGAAAGTACAGAGCCCTTGTAGTTCGATAAAAGACCATGGATAAAAGCGGAAAAAGGACAAGGGTGACCAATGATGGATGGAAAAAGACATGACAAATAACCTAGGGGTAGACAAAACGAGTGAGCCTTGCCTACGTGAAAGCGCAGGGGCAATGTAGTTCAATACAAGGCCAAAGTCAGACGATGGAGGATGACAAGACAGACAAAAGATAGAGCCCCGGGGGCGGATCAAATGATCAACCTTGCCTACGTGAAAGCGCAAGGGCAACGTAGTTCGGAACAAGACCAACGACAAACAACAGATAAGGGATGATGAGATGACCATGATAAATGGATAAAAGGATGGAGTCGATATGATGAGACAAGATAGACTTGCAGGATTGGATAAGATGATGGTTGATATGTGTAAGATGTATGATGTGAAGCTCAGGGATGAGATAGGTATTCAGATCATTAGATATGAACTGGGAAGGTGAGATGATGGATAGATGAGCGATGAAGATATGAGAAAGATGTGGGAAATAGATAGGAATAATGAGAGGAAGGTAGCAGGCCATTGGAGTGCATGGGGGTAGCCTATAGCTAGATACCAATGACAAGGGATTATGAGATAGGAGGAAAATTAGAAGTAAATGGATGGATGGATAAAGATGGGGAGATAGAAAGATGCGAGGATAGGTGGATAGAGGGATAAGGAATTGGAAGGATGGAATGGATTATTGGATGGATAAATGGATGGGAGGATAAGGATGAAAAGATGGAAAAGGACTAGTGGATGAGAGTATAGGAAGATAAGGATTTGGTAGATGGCAGGGATTACTGGATAGATAAATGGATGGGGAGGTAAGGATGGGTAGAAGGGGAAGATGGAGAGGGTTACCTGTAGGAATGGATGGACGATGTCTCCAAGGACCCAATCACAAATAAGGAGATGCCCCCACTCTAGATGTGTCATGCATGATGAGGCAAGAGGGATAGCAGGATGGTTGGACAAGGGAGTGAGATGGGCAATGGAAGATAGATAGAGGTGGATAGGATGCATGGGCAATGTAAGATAGAGAGAGGTGGATAAGGAATATGATAGTGTATGGATGAGGGGAATATATGCCAAGAGATGTCCAAAGCATGTATATAGGTTTGCCCCTATCTTTATCAAGATCACAAGGAAGATGGAGGGGCTGAGATAAATGGGATAGGAGGGATAGGATGTAGAAGATAGGCAGATCTAGGAGATGGAGGAAAGGAATGCGTAAGTGGATGTTGCCCCCAATTGTGGAAGGAGACTAGATGGGGGATTTACGCATGATGTTTGTTTGCCAGGTTTTCGTCATGGTACTTATCCAGGGCGCTTGTTTGCCAAGTTTTCACCATTGGACGAATGATTATCTCTTTACTATTTTCTTTGTTTTTTCTCTTTTTTGATTTTTTTTTGTATTTTTTCTGACTTTTTGGACTAGGATGTGGATGAAGATGGATAAAGATAGGGATATGGATATGTGGATTTAGAGTATAGTTGATAAGGAGATGGATGAAATACTCAAGCATTAAGTTTCATATGAGGTAATAAGACCCCATGTTTAAAGTGACCATTGGATGTTTGTACAACCTTAGTAGGAGAAATGGATTATGCAAGAGGATGAATCAAAGGGATTGGATGGGGGAGATAGGGGGGATAGTGGATGGGGTGTTGGAAAGTGTATAGATGGAATGATGAAGTGGATGTGTGATAGGGGAAGGTGTTCAGGACCAACATTGGCACATGTGGTGGATGTGAAATGAGAGGAGGGTTGATGGATGGAGAATGTGGTGAGACTAGAGGTGTTGGGATAGTGAATTTTGGGACACCCAAAACAAATTTAGGAGATGGAGGATGTGAATTATGATCATTGGGAATAGAAAATTTGGATGTCGTTGTGGATTTTTCATTTGAAGGCATTGTCTCTTTTTTCTTTGGGATCCACATGTTGTTGATTTTTTTTTGGGTGGGCCATGGTGGCCGTTTGGATTGATTTTTCTTTTTGTCAACATGTCTTTTGGAGGGGACACGAGGAGCTGTAGATTCATGTGGATGTTTGGATTTATATATTTTTGCTTTGGCATCCAAAGTTCTTTTAGTAGCAATGTGATGGGTATGGGGAGATGGATGATGTGGAGAGAACGTGGATGGAGTGATAGAAGTAGGCATTTGATGAGGAAGTGTGGATGGAGGATGCGAGATAACATGCATGAGGTGTGCCTTTTTTTTATCATGATTAGGAGTTATGAAGGTAGGATTTTTATGTTGTGTATGAGGGATAGGGGGTGGATGAATGAAAGGATGAATAGGATAAGATGGAGGGGGTGATTTTGGGATATAAGGACCCAAAATAGACTATGTATATGGAGGATGTGTGGGGTTTGATGGAGGGATATAAGAACCCATAGTAGATGGAGGATGAGCAATGATGGATGGAGGGACATAAGGAACCAAAATGGATTTAGAGGATGAGGGAGGAAGATGGATGATTGTTTTGAGGTAATATGATGGAGGAGGGGGGATGGCGGAAAATGACTTGGTAGAACAATGGAAATTACCTCTTGTGCCTTTAGAAGAGGATCGTTTAGGATGTACGAAGGTTGTACCAACATCTTTGGAGGGTGAGTTTTGGGAGATATATCTAAGACCATGTTTTCCTAAATGTTCTTTGACTTGGATGGGCTCTAAAGTACCTTGCTTATGAAGGCCTAAACCTTTTCCTTGATAGTTCATGTTTTGTAGCATGTGATTTATGGTAGGATGCTTATTCTTTTGGAAGCATGATGCAAGTCCGTTATTAGGTAAAGGAGGATGGGTGGTGCATATACTTTGTTTTTCTTCCACAAGAAGACCACCATGGACGCATGTAATGTTATTGAGGTGATAAAAAAAGTGGTGTTGGGATGGCAGGCAGCGATGGAGGATCGTGCGATGGAGATGGGAGGAGAGCAACATCTTGATTGGGAGGAGGAGGTGATAAGGGATCGAGAGAGGAATTAGGGAGTATGATAGGATTTGGATTTATGGTAGTGGATGATAAGGGCTCATGAGATGGAGTGATTGGATCATGAATGCA
Source organism: Sequoiadendron giganteum (assembly GCA_007115665.2). Lineage (NCBI taxonomy): Eukaryota > Viridiplantae > Streptophyta > Pinopsida > Cupressales > Cupressaceae > Sequoiadendron > Sequoiadendron giganteum. Next base: position 592,587,850 of record CM021105.1, read on the forward strand.
AAGGGGATCATGGCATGGAGTGGATGAGATAGTGTGATCTTGAGATGGGATGGATGGGAGGATAGGATCATGATTTGGTTGAGGATATGGATCATGAGATGAAATGGATGGAAGACTATGTTTTTGAGATGGAGTAGATGGGATGGAAGGATCTTGATTTGGAGGAGGGGATATGCTTGTATGCTTTGGATCAAGCTCTTGGCATGACTCATCTTGTGTGGGATGTATGATGATGGAAGAGTGTTGGAGGGACTCCTCAAGTGGGGGAGATGAAAGGATGGAGGATTCATGAATTTCAAGAGAAGGGATATCAGTGATACTAGGAGTGGAAGGAATGGATGGGACTTGTGTGTCGTCACTAGGAGTGGGAAGAGTGGATTGGACTTGCAGATCTGTGATGGATTGGAAGGATCTAGGTGTAGGAGGAGTGGATTTGATTTGGTTATCTTCGATGGGCTCAGAAGATCTTAGAGTAGGAGATGGGGGCTTAATGGATTCAGAGGATGTGATGGTTTTGATGGTTTGAGTGGTGCTAGGGGTGGTAGCATCAATGATAGGTGTGGGTTGGAGAGGGGTCTCATCATTAGTGACCATGGATGATGGATTGGGATGGCATGGTTCCACGATTTCAAGTGGTGGAGTTGGCGATGTCTTCTTTGTCATGAGTCCTTGGACGACGTTTGGAAGGGATGTAAGATTAGGTGGGGTGATGGGAATGGATGGAGGTTTAGGGATGGTTGGAGGACTAGGATTAGGGATTGGTGGATTAGGATTAGACAAGGGGATGGGAATGGATGGAGGACTAGGAGGAGATGGAGGATTAGGATTAGGGATTGGAGGATTAGAATTATATGAGTGGACGAGATTGGATGGAGGACTAGGAGGAGATGGAGGATTAGGATTAGGATTAGGGATTGGAGGATTAGAATTAGATGAGTGGATAGGATTGGATGGAGGACTAGGAGGAGATGGAGGATTAGGATTAGGGATTAGAGGATTAGAATTAGATGAGTGGACAAGATTGGATGGAGGACTAGGAGGAGATGGAGGATTAGGATTAGGGATTGGAGGATTAGAATTAGATGAGTCAACGGGATTGGATGGAGGATTATTATTAGATGAGTGAATGGGACTAGATGGAGGACTAGGAGTGGTGGGAGGATTAAGATATAATGCGGTGAAAGGGGGAGTGATGAAAGAGGATGTAGATGATAAATTAAGATAGGGGGATGTAGATGTTGGATTAGGTTGGGGAGATTGGGATAGTGGGTGATAGTAGGAAGATGTGGATGATATATTAGGATGAGAAGATTGAGATGATGGATTAGGATAAGAGGAATATTGGGATGGTAGAGGAATGTAGGAAAACGTGGATGTCAGGTTAGGATGGGAGGATTGGGATGATGGACTAGGACAGGAGGATGTGGACGTTGGATTGACATGGGAAGATGTGGATGTGGGATTAGGATAGGGGAATGTGAAGGTTGGATTAGGATGGGAAGATTGGGATGGTGGACTAGCATAAAAGGATGTGGGTGGATTTACATAGGAGGAAATAGATGGAGGGTTAGGATAGCTATATGCAGATGTTGGACTTTTTAGATAGGAATATTGTGAAGGTTGATGATGATAAGGATAGGAGTATGGAGATGGTGGATTGCTATAGGGGGTTGTGGATGTTAGAGGTGGAGAGGGAGGACATGATGAATATGTCGATGGTGAGGATGTTGGATATCCCTTGTCAAGGGTAGCATAAGGACTATTAGTAGATGTAGATGAAGGCATGGTGGTATAGTTCAGAGGAGTAGTTGGATTTTGGGAGGCGATTGGAGAGAGCTTTCTAGCAATGATATCATTAACTGGATCTATATAACACTCTTCTTGATCAACAAGACTTTCGTTATCGTCGTCGACGTAATTAGGAATTCCCTTGACTACTATTATTGGTTGTGCGAGAGGGGGATAAGGATTCATGATGGATACAAAATGAAATGGATTGAGAAGATGGAGGGGCCTAGATGATGGAACGATAAATAGAATGGATTGGAGGACGATGCAGGTGGACTAAAGCTCAAGTTGGGATATTGGATTAAATATCAGATTTAGATGATGGGATGAGGGAACCACACTTGAAATGCGTAGATAGATACTCAAAATGGGTGAATGGATACCTGAAGTAGGAGAAAGACTATCAGAACGGGAAAACAGGTTGTCAGAACGGGTGAATGGTCTCCCAAAACGGGTGAACAGCTGGCTAGGAAGAGGGAATGATTGCTTAGAATGAGCAAATGGATACTTGAAATGGAAAGAAGGATGGTCGGGATGAGTAAATCCCCCAGACAAGGGAAAAACACTCGGATTGGGAAAATCAGTTGCTGAAATTGCTAAACAACTTCACAGAATGGGTGAATAGCTGGTCGAAAAGAGGGAACGATTGCTCAAAATGAGCAAATGGATACTCGGAATGGATGAATAGATGGTTGGTTTGGGTAAATGGGTCCCCCGGACAAGGGAACAACACTCATAATGAGAAAACCGGTTGCTGAAATGGGTGAACAACTTCACAGAATGGGTAAACAACTGGTCAGAAAGAGGGAACGATTGCTTAGAATGAGCAAATGGATACTCGGAATGGACCAGATGGATGGTTGGCTTGCGTAAACGGGTACTCTGGAAAAGGGAACAACACCCAAAATAGGAAAATAGGTTGTCGGAACGGGTGAACGGTTTCCCAAAATGGGTGAACAACTTCTCGAAGCAGGATCGTGTTAAAGCTTAGATTTGGGTTGGATGAAAGCTCAGATTAGGATGATGGGATTAACGCTCAGATTAGGATTGGATCAGAGGATATGATAGGATTGATTCAAAACCAAGTTCAAAAGTTTTAACTAGAGGACGTAAGGTGTTGACAATCAAATTTTTGCCAGATTTGGTAGTTTCAAAAATTGTCAAATTTTTCCGTTTCTGGAAACTTCATAGGCATACCTTTGAGACTCCAAGGTTTTCCCCAAAAATATACAATACTAAGATAGGATGAATCGCCAACTAACATCCCAAATTTGAGACATGCATTATGAGTTATTAACAAAAATGGTTTTTCAGAAACTGGAAAAAAACACTAAATTGTGATTTTGAGGGTCAAGATGAAACTTCGAGGCCTCAAAAATGTGCTGGAATGGGGTCCAATCTATGCAAGGTAGGTTGGGAATCCACATGCCACCTCATAATGCAACCACCCATAAAATAGCAGCCAAAACCCACATTCGAGTCAAAAGTTATGGCCTCTGAAAGTTTCTACATAAAAATCGAAACCCTCAAAACGAAGTCTAGATGATTGGGATGCATGATTTGATGATAGATATGGACTCAAATTCAGATGATGGGATCAAAGATCTGATTAGAATTGGATTGAATAATATGATGGGATTGATTCCGCCAGTCGGATTTGAAAGCTGGATTTGTTGATTGTTTGTTTGCCAACTTTTTGCTGCAGAGGGGCGAACTTGCCCTTCTGGGGCGGATTTTCCCTCACAAAGGGGCGGATTTTCCCTTCTGGAGGGCACAGAGGGGTGGATTTTCTCTTCTGTAGGGCACAAAGGGGTAGATTTTCCCCTTCTAGAGGGTAGGGCCACCCCATTGGAGGGCAGGTCCGCCCCACTGCAGGGCAAGTCCACTCTTCTGGAGGGTAGGTCCACCCCACTACAGGGCAAGTCTGCCCCACTACAAGGCAAGTCCACCCCACTGCAGGGCAAGTCCGCCCCACTGCAGGGCAGGTCCACCCCACTGCAGGGCAAGTCCGCTCTTCTAGAGGGTAGGTCTGCCCCACTGCAGGGCAAGTCCGCGCCACTACTTTTGGACTCTTCGAGTAGGTAAATGGGTTGTTAGAATGAAGAGATAGGTGATTGGAATGGGGTGTTAGATAATCAGATTGGGGAAATAGATGACTGGAGTGGATGAACAAGCACTCAAAACTGATAAACGATTGATTGGAATGGATAAACGACTCTTAGGTTGCAGAGATGAAAGCTCAAAAGAGTAAACGATTGATCAAAATGGATGAACAAATGTTGGGAAGGGGAGCTTGATTCTTGGAATGTATGACAATTTACTTGCAACGGGGAAACGATGACTTGAAACTGAATGTATGCAAGTTTTCCTTTTGGTGAAAAACGGGGAGAAACAGATGTTTGGATTAAGTAAATAGGTGGTTGAAACGAGGGGATGATTGCCTTGATTGAGGGGATGATCACTCAATATGATGACAAGACGTTCGAAATAGGGGGACAATTTCTCAGAATGTGTAAATAAGCAAACAAGTGCTTGGAATGGTTAAATGGAGGCTTGGAATGGTTAAATAGATGCTTGGAGCAGTTAAACGGTTGAACGAAGGCTTAAAATGGTCAAAATGGAGGTTCAAAATGCTCAAACTGAGGCTTGGAATAGTTAAACGGTCGAACAAAGGCTTAAAATGTTCAAAACAGAGGTTTGAAATGCTCAAATTGAGGCTTGGAATAGTTAAATGATTGAACGAAGGCTTGAAATGGTCAAACAAAGACTTGAAATGGTCAAACAGGGAAAAATTGTCTGTTCAAGAGGGCGTATCTGCCCCTCTGCAGTCAAAAGAGTGAATCAAGAGGGAAAATTCGTCCCTCTATAGTCAAAACAGTGAATCAAGAGGGAAAATCCGCCCCTCTGCGGAAAAGAGGGACTTGGTTTGGATGAGAATGACTATGGAAAGGAATTTGAAATGACAATAATGAGGTTGACTTATCAAAAATTTACTAATTTCTCACAAAAAGACACTTTAGACAAGCACAATCCTATGATTAGTGTTAAGGGTATGGCCAAAAGGTCTTAATCTAGGATATACAAGGCTTCTAAGGAGTCCTCGATATACTCTTGGTATATGAGGCCCAGACCGTAAACACCATCCCATCACAAGCGTGAGTCGGGAACCCCAACGAGATACTGAAGGGCTCATACCAACTCTTCACATCTATCTAGGTATCACCGAAGCTTCGACGCTTCACCAGACACGACGTGACTGGATTAGGGTACACCTTTAGCTCTGCCCCGTTTTTATACCCTGCCGGTATGCGTGGTTGGGATCGTCCCTTGGGGTGATGAAATCCCCAAGTAGGTCCCTCTAAAAAGAAAGGCACTAACCATTTCCAACTACTCCCCAGGATCACACAAAGTGCAAGGGGAAAGCGAAAACAAACTAGTTACCCCTTGGATAACACAAAAACATACACACCAAGCAATAGATTTTACTTCCCCCTAATTAAGTTATGTGCCCAAATGAAAACAACAGGGAAAAGTTTTAAAATTTGAACAAACAGATGACCTTGCAAGTAAATGTTAGTTGTTTTATCCTCCATTCTTTGTCAATTATGAAAGTATGCTGCAAAATATTAGCACAAAATCCAACTATGCCCACAAAAAAACAAGGTTAGGGGGTTAGAACCTCAAAACAACAACAAATTGAGGCAAAAATGAAGCTAAAATGCCTATTTTTACCTTCCAAAACATGTTGTTTAGGGAAAATCCACCCCTCTGCAGTAAAAATTTGAGAAAACAATGAACCAGTAGGGCAAATCCACCTCTATGCAGCAAAAAGGTTAGAAAACAGTGAACTAGTAGGGAAAATTCGCCCCTTTGCAGTAGAAATGTTAGAAAACATTGAACTAGTGGGCAAATCCGCCCCTCTGCAGTAGGAAGGTTAGAAAATAGTGAACCAGTATGGAAAATTCGCCCCTCTACAACATAAAGGTTAGAAAACAATGAACTAGTAGGGGAAATCTGCCCCTCTACAACAAAAATAAGGAAACAGTGGGAACAAGAGGGAAAATCTGCCCCTTTGTAGTAGAAAGGTTAGAAAATAGTGAACCAGTAGGGCAAATCTGCCCCTCTGCAGCAAAAATTAGGAAACAGTGGGAACAGGAGGGAAAATACACCCCTCTGCAACAGACTAGAGGGCAAGTCCACCCCTCTGTAGCACACTGGAGGGAAAGTCCGCCCCTCTGCTACCTAGACCTGCAAACAACTCAACAACAATAAACGTAAAATAAGGGACCCATTTGTGGGTCCCACCAGGTGTGCTAGAAATGTGATCCCTTAAATGTCTACCCTATTCTAAAGATGCAAATCTAACTAATATGCAATAATGGAAGAGCACTAAGGTACACCTCAAGATTAACCTAAAGAATGACAATGCAAAGAAATAAGATAACAAATAAGACAAATGATTATACCTTCTTTGATGTAGAAATCCCTTGGTTGGCCCTTGGTGTTGTATGCTTTGTATGCTCCTTGGATGGCAAATGAGATTAAAGATGTTAGATGGGATGCAAGATGATTGAAAATATGATAATGGTGGATTCAAGTGCTAATGGCTAAATGGTTAACATGATGCTTGCAAATTGAGTGAGAAATTTGGTAGCATAAAGGTGCAAAATGACTAAGTGTTGTAAATGAGAGAAAAGAGGGGGGCGGTATTTATAGAGCAATTTGAATTCTCTAGAGAATTCAATGGTTGAGATTAAACGAACAAGGTCAAGATGGAGGGCTATGGTGAGTTGATGACTCACAAGTCTTCACATTTTGACATGTGGAATGTGAGATGGTTTAGGATGAGATGATATGAAAATGAGGTGGAAGGAAGTTACATGATGTGGAGGAAGGACAGGTACCTTGGAAAATGGATGATGTGACCTCTCAATGATCACATAGGGAAGAGGAGAATCTTGGGCGAATAAAAGTGAATTAAAAATTCACATGATCGAAAGAATCTAGTGGATAAGACAAGGTTCCCAAAAAGGTGGGAACTTGTCACATGTGAGTGATGTGACAAGTCAAATTCTAGAAGACTTTGACACATTTGAAGTGACAAGTCAAAGGTTCTAGAATTTGCATGGGGAAGAGAAGATTCTTTGGAGGAATAAAAGTGAATTAACAATTCACATGGGGAAGAGAGGAGCCTTGGATGAATAAAAAAGAATTAAAAATTCCTTGGGGGATGGGGAGAGTTGACCAAGGTACTGATTAGGCTTAACTGATTAGTAATTAGAAGATAATTAGTGGTTAATAAGGATTAGAAACCAACTTGAAAAAGTTGGAGGATGTGACACATCCTAATCAAGGATTAGGCATGTGCACACCCCTAATGAAGAGATTAAGAGGTTGATTAAGATTAAGTGAAGGATGTGACATGTGAGGAATTAAATAAATATCATATTTATTTAATTCATTTGGTGAAAAGGAGAATAAAGGGTAAGGTATTTAATTATTAATTAAATACCTTAGGGATTTAGAATAATTAAAGATATTAATTAAATAATAGCGATATTACTTAATTAATACAAATAAGAGGATATTTAGATGAAAAAGGGGTAAATTTGGATAAATGAAGTGTCCAAATTTAGGTGTCTACAACTGCAAAGTCTTCTACTATGCTGGCCACCCTGGGATAGTATGAAATGAGCTTCACAATCCAAGTGACTTGGCTGATAGAGACCACGCCTAACAATGATGAGAGGACGTCTAGCTGCTATAGGGCAGTACGACCTCTTAGTTGCAGCATTACAAAAAGGTGATATGCATTCAACTGTATATCAATGGCAACAATGATAACCCTCAGTTTTGCAATGTAAAAACCCTTCACAAATATGCTCAATATTGACTGCTGGTTACATCCAACTCCTATGGCAATCCTTTAGAAGATCTCTCACCACCTCAAGAATGCAAAATCAAAGAGAGATTTCGTTCTCAATGATCAAATTGTGTAGAAACCCTAGCACCTTTCTTCTCACAACCAAATCACCAAAAAGCATAAGTTTCAAATGAGTGAATGAATGCTTTTGTGCTTTCGATGAGCCATTATATGCTTTTTCCAAGTAGGTCAATCCCCTCTAGAAGTCTCTTTTAAATCATTTAAATGATATTTAATATATTTCATGTGCACTTTATAACATTAGAATAAATTCTCATAAATGGGCACCCCTTTTAATGAATCATTAATTGTACTTTAAGTGACTTAATTGAAGGTCATGGCCCCATTGGTCATAAAGTGAACTTAAAAAATTTATAATATCCCTTTATAATATTTTATTATCATTAAAGTCACTTTAATGATAATAACTCCATAAATGCTTATTAACTTGTCAAACCAACTTAACTTGGGGATCAACACTGCATCCATGATGCGTCTAGGTGCCTTACTAGAAATAGTAACATTGGACTCCATTGGCAAAGTAACTTACTATAAATAGTAAGTGTGTGAAACAAACAAAGGCTAATCTTGAACCAAACTGAGCTCTGGAGAAGAAAACACTCAAATAACTGCCAACAGGACCCTCTAACCATCGACATTAGCCTATGGGGGCCAAATAATAGGCTAATCTACCAAAATCGAGAACAAGCCAAAAAAGGAACATTACGGTTTTTCACAATTCTAACAAAATATGCCTAAACATTTCCTTTATTATGTTGAAAAGATGCTTTGCAAAAGTTTTGCAAGGATTTTACAAAATTTTGGTTAAAAATTAAACATCATACTTCCAAAAAATCATGCCATACACAAGGATAGACTCAATTAATGTTGATTCCACTATTAATCATTCAATCTTCAAGGTTTACAAGATGCTATTATAAATTTGGGATAAACCTAGATCATTACAATACAAAAAATTCATTGCCTAGAACTGAAATTTGAAACCCTAAGGCTTCCTGTGAGCATTTTTTCTACTAGGTTTTGTAATTGCTTTTCCTTTCAAAATTTTTATCTTTTGATATCCTCCTTGATATCTCTTATCCAAAATGGTGATTGAGGCAAATATAACCACGACTGGATGGTGTGGGAATGTCAGAAGACCATGTTGCATAGAAAACCCTAATCATGAGCCCAACAAACACCTAGGCAATAGGTGTCATTTGCAATTCAATTTGATTGCCTAGAGTTGTGCACAAAACGTTCTTTCGACGCCCACCTTATCTTCATATTGATGATTTATGGGTTTGAGTGTGAGATTGAGTGAAATCACCCATGAAATTTGTTGAAATTGAGTCTTGGGGGCATAACTTGATAGAAAAAATGTTCTGCAAATCATAAATGAGGTACAGGCGCCATAATTTCCCTTGGAACTGAGCCAAAATGCATTAAAATCTATTAAGGAACTCTCCTAGATTGAGTTTTGAGTGGTTGTGGGGTTGGTTGGGCATTATTGGCATTGTAGAGGGAGCCATTCGCTCATTTTGACTATTTGTAGGAAAACGATCTCCATTAAGTCTGTAGAAGTTGTCAAAACCAACTTCAGACTCCAAGAACACTTGCATGCAAATGGATACCTGTCACAAGGAAGAGAATGGATGGAGAAAACAAACATGGGTTTGAATTTCTGAAAAATGGAGAAATTATCTTATCAGAAAAAAAAGGAATTATGAAATATACAATGGATCAATCTTTAAGAAGGAGATCATGCAAACCCTAAAAGAAACCCTAATAGGAAAAACTTAAAAGAAACCCTAATAGGAAAACATTTAATAATTAATATAATTATTAAATGTCACTTTATGCAAACTAAAGTGAAATCTTAAGAAGGGAATAAAGGTAACTTAATCAACATAATTAAGTTAAAACCTTTACTCTAACACCCCCCCTTAAGATGAGCAAGAGTGCAGCTACAAACAAGTGCAAGAAAGCAAAGGTAACTACAATGCAAGAAGACAAACATGGGTCCCGACAACTAGGCCAGATCAGGTACCCAAATACAACCAAATCTCTATAAAGTGGAGAAATAGAGAAAACCTCATGGGAAAAACTCTACCCCAAAAAGAGATGCAGAAAGCCATGAAGAACATCACTGAAGCAGAAAAAACTGCAAACAACTGTCAAAAGATGACTGCTATGGTGCTGAAGAACCTCCTCTGAAGATAAGATGATCAAGATCAAGAAGACAACAATCTACATGAGTGCCCCAAACGACACTACTCGAATCAGATGGAAAACAAAGGAAAACATCTGGAACGAATATACAGATGGCACAAGTACCAATAGTCTGAAAAACATTGATCAACTGAGAATGGAAGGTTCCTTCCAAGGTGACCAAGGAAGCATTAACACAAACAGTATAATACCCGCTAAACTGGGAGACCCTGACAAATCCATTGAAATGGTGTGTAACACTCTGTAGTGCATGAAGGAGAAGAAACAACATTTGAAAGTGCACAAGAAAGCACTTGCAACTGAAAAAGTGGTGTGCAAAACAAAGCACACATGCATGAGGCTGGAATCATATGGATCCACTGTCGTCGTGGAGGGACACTCATCGGACAAAGGTGTGATGGCAAAAGCAAAGGCACTACAAAACCCCCCATGACACTTTATAATATAGTGCGAGTAAAAAATATGGCACAACCTTATGTGCAAAATCCCCAAAATACATGTACAATAGTGTGGCACTTTATCTCAGTGCGTTGACAGAGAAGATTGCTTACAAATGATGCTCAAAATGCCCTCAAAGGACAAAAAATGGAAATACATGAAGAACAACCAAAAACAAAGCATCCTATGCAAACGAGAAGTTCCCAAGAGCAAATATGCCCAGGTAATTCACTAGAGTGTGAAAACACAAAAAAATGAATAAAATATACTTGGAGTGAAATCTGGAAAAATTGCATGGATGAAACTGAAGAGCTTTGAAATATGGCTCCAACGCCGTTGAGAGCACGAAAAATGGAGAAATAGATCAAAAGTTACGAGCTCGAGACTGAAAATAGCTCCTTTGACTTCAACTAGCTATAAAATGCACCAACATAAAAATGAAGCGATGAGACCCACACCATTGAAAATTTGATAGAACCAGCTTTCCGATGATATCTTGTTTTCCAAAAAATGATATCGTATGCCCAAGTTATGACCTCTAGAAAAAAATAGCTCCAAAGGGGAAAATCCTAGTGTTGCATTAAATTTGACGGTCATACGACTGTCGCAACAAAAATCCGAGCCTAAATTTGACGGCTAAATGACCGTCGCCGCACATGCACAACTAGGGGAGAGGAGCCGATACATAAGCACCCAAAACTGCATGGTCTAGTTGGCAGGCCACGTGGACCAATAGCATTTTAAAAAAAGAACCCATTATAGAAAAAGGCTAATTAAACAATAAATTATTATTTTAATTTTTAAATTTTTTTTTTTGCCACGTGGAAGGTCCAATTTTGTCCATGCGTCGAAAAAAATAAAAAAAAGACTCTTCGACCGATACAGACGCACCTCGGGTGTGACTACCTATGTGGCTCGACGTCCAAAGGTGATAGCCTTGCCACATCAACTCTTGCCAATCCGCCACCCTAACAATCCACTACTGAGCATTTATCACTTGCCGCCACTTCCTATTCCTATCTGCAGTCTCAAATAAATGCTGCCACCTCTCGTAAGCTCCATGCCACCCTACGTTTATTCCGAAGCGAATTGCATTGAATGCTCCCAGTGCCTCGCTCTTCTCTCCATTCAACTAGCCTTTCATTTTCCCGAGGAAACATTCCATCTTCACTTCTTCGCCGGTACCTACTCGTTTCATCGTCTGTAACCTTCGCACTCTCACCACAACCTGCAATGCTCGGAGACCATATACTGTTTGAGTAGAAGCCGATACGGAGACGGGTAGACGCCACTTACTAAACGTCGCCAGCAGCTCCACTTCCGCCATGCAAGCAACGAACGGGTTCCTCGCCACCATGAAGGTCACCGCAAGCAATGAAGGGGTTCGTTGCGTGTTCGACCCAGGTGAGCTTGCTCACTAAGGCTGGCCATTGTTCTTCTGTTTGTGTTTGGTTTGCAATTTCGCTTTGTTTTATATGTTTTTTGGTGTTGCAGATTTCGTTTATTTTGTTGAAGTTGAGTGTTTATGAACACTGCATTATTTGTGTTCATAATCACACTAAATCTTTGGAAATTAATCTTCTGTTCAAGCATCTCTTTGTTTATATTAAATATATTAATGTAGTTGGTTGTTTTCTTCTTTCGACATGTAATAATTCAAGTTGTTTATATGGGTTTTGCTCTGTAGGGTTTGTATTGCAAATATTACGCTCATATTTACCTCATTTCTCTTTCAGTAGGGTTTATTTTGAGAATATAGCATGCATAGTTTACCATTTATGTTTCGGTAGGGTTTATTTTGCAAGTTTTACAGTCATAGTTTTGGGTTATCCTATTCTCATAGGATTTGCATTGACATTGACTTTGAAAATCATATTCTCACAGGTTCTGCATTATCATTCACTATGCTTAGCATAATCTCACAGGTTCTGCATTATCATTCACTCTGCTTGTCATTTTTTCATAGGTTCTGCATTATGATTCACTTTGCTTCTCGTATTCTCATACGTTCTGCATTATCATTGACTCTGCTTAGCATAATCTCATAGGTTCTGCATTATCATTCACTATGCTTATCGTTTTCTCATAGGTTTTGCATTATCATTCACTCCGCTTCTCGTATTCTCATACGTTCTGCCTTATCAGTGACTCTACTTAGCATAATCTCACAGGTTCTACATTATCATTCATTCTGCTTATCGTTTTCTCATAGGTTCTGCATTATCATTCACTCTGCTTCTCGTATTCTCATACGTTCCGCATGTGCATGTGCATGTGCATGTGACTAGGTGTATGTTTATGTGTATGTGACTAGGTGTATGTCTATGTCTTTGTGTATGTTTATGTGTATGTGACTATGTGTATGTGTATGTGTATGTGTATGTGTATGTGTACGTGTATGTGACTATGTGTATGTGTATGTGTATGTTTATGTGTATGTGACTATGTGTACATCTATGTCTATGTGTATTTCTATGTGTATGTGTATGTGTATGTGTATGTCTGTGTATGTGTATGTGACTATGTGTATGTGTATGTGTATGTCTATGTGTATGTGACTATGTGTATGTGTATGTCTATGTGTATGTGTATGTGTATGTGTATGTCTATGTCTATGTGACTATGTGACTATGTGTATGTTTATGTGTATGTGACTATGTGTATGTGTATGTGTATGTCTTTGTGTATGTGACTATGTGTATGTTTATGTGTATGTGACTATGTGTATGTCTATGTGTATGTTTATGTGTATGTGTCTATGTCTATGTCTATGTCTATGTGACTATGTGTATGTTTATGTGTATGTGACTATGTGTATGTCTATGTCTTTGTGTATGTTTATGTGTATGTGTCTATAACTATGTCTATGTGACTATGTGTATGTTTATGTGTATGTGACTATGTATATGTCTATGTCTTTGTGTATGTGACTATGTGTATGTTTATGTGTATGTGACTATGTCTATGTCTATGTCTATGTCTATGTGTATGTGTCTATGTCTATGTCTATGTCTATGTCTATGTCTATGTTTATGTGACTATGTGTATGTTTATGTGTATGTGACTATGTGTATGTGTATGTCTTTGTGTATGTGACTATGTGTATGTTTATGTGTATGTCTATGTCTATGTCATTGCTATTTACACCTCTGTCAAACCTCCACCATATGCAATACCTGCAATGGAACACTTCAAGAACTCCATTGAATTGCAAGTCAATGTCCTTTTAGTATCCATTCCGTTTTTCCTCTTTAGTGCAACTATTGTTCCCCCATCTATGTTTGTTTAACATTCTTATTATTCAAATTGATAGGAAGAATGAACATCATTTATACATGATCGAAGTATATTTTATCCATTGAATCAGACTCATCCTTATTCAATTTGTTCTTCTTGATAGCTCTGTTCTTCTTGATAGCTCTTACTCTTACAAGTATAACATTGTTGTTTCAGTTTGTATCATTCAATTATTTCTAAGAGTATGATTTCTTGATGTCATACTATAACATGCAATTTTTGTTTCCTTGCAAACCTGCCCTTCATCACCTCAGGATATAAGATTTACAATTGTGGACTTATGGTGAAATAAGTCTAATTTGCCTAAGATATACCAAACTACTATTCATGATGGCATTAATGGTTTCTCTGTTCATCAGTTACACTCAATCTTACATGTATGATTTTGTTCTTACACTTTTTATCAATATTTGATATGTATATGTATATGCATATGCAGTATATGCATATGCATATGCATATGTATGTGCATACATATACATATGCAATTGTATATACATATATGCATATGTACATGTATATGTATATATGCATATGCAAACAAAAAATGAAGTTGTTTTAGATGTAGAGTGTAGTGAATGGATGGAACATGCATAATTTGAAAGAAGAACACCATTACACTCTCCCTTAAGCTATGCATTGTACCTTCCATTCCTTACACTCTCCATTCAAAATGCATTACATATGCATATATACGTTTACATATACATATGCATAAATGTATATGTGTATATATACAACCTAATTGGATGTACGCTTTGTTTGTTGTTCAATTAAAGTGACTGTAAATATCGGCTCCTCTCCCTTACAACTAACTATGATGATGGTTGACTCCTACTTATGCTATAACCATTTCTCATATAGATACTGAAATATAATTTCATACAACATTATCAAATGTATATATAACTTCGAACAACGCTATGGTATAGATGGATGGTTAGTTTGTTCATCCATTAGAATCAATCTTACATGTCTCAATTTTCTATTACACTTTGTATCATTGTTTGATTTGTTTCAATTATAATTAGGGATGTGATAGTATAACATGAATAGGACCACAAAGCCCCAATAAACCATAAGGGCCACTAGAGATTCATTAAAGAAGGATATGATCCCATAGCATATAGGTCTCAATTCTCATATGTGATAGAAATAAAATCTATGAAGAGGATCCTATCTATAGTTTTGTTCCTTAGAATATTATTTCCACGTTGTCCTTTTAGTATCCATTCCGTTTTTCTTCTTTAGTGCAACTATTGTTCTCCCATTTATGTTTGTTTAACATTATTATAATTCAAATTGATAGCAAGAATGAACATCATTTATACATGATCAAAGTATATTTTATCCATTGAATCAGACTCATCCTTATTCATGCCTTGGGTATCCCAATTTAGATTAAACATTATAACATGTGCTAATGATAGTCTCATTCAATCTCTTATTCTCACCTAAAATTCATTATCACAATCAACCAACTAATCCTCTACCTCAGGTACATAGTGAAAACAATATCCTAACTACAAAAAATAAGAAACTATTTGATGTCAAAGGGGAAGCGAAAATCAACTAATTGTCTAGCTTATATTACATCATATCTCTTTTCAATATGTTTTGCATTATCATTCACTCTGCTTATCGTAATCTCACAGGTTATGCATTATCATTCACTCTCCTTATTGTTTTCTCATAGGTTTTGCATTATCATTGATTCTGATTTTGGGTAATGCTCCATCAATTTTATATCTGATTTATGTTTGATGTGATCAAGCCTATCTATGGATGAAATTAACCTTACGTTGTGGAGGACCAGCATATAGGTGTGGGCCCCAACGAGCGCATGTCCCATTGCACATTACGGCCCCCGCTTACGTATTAGGGGAGAGAAGCCGATATGTATGCACCCAAAATCACACTGTCCACATGGCAGGCCACGTGGACCAATAACATTTAAATGAAAAAAAAACCCATATCCTTCAATAAGTCTGTAATGCAAATGTTTCTATCTTTTCTTAGGTGCCATTGGTTATTTTGGGGGTGTTATCTTTTGCATAGGTTATTTTCCATCATATTAGTCATCCAATTATTGTACCTTAATTTTGTGTCTTGGAAATATATGGGGGCTGTTCTATTTTTTTTAGGTTCTGCTTCATCAACATAGACATAGACAAATACATAGGCATAGACATATACATAGACATAGACATATACATAGACAGATAGATGGACATATACATACACATATACAGAGACATATGGATATGTATATCAGATATAAAATGCACACATAATTGTAATTATTTTGAAACAAAACAATTACACGTTGGCAACCAAACATGATGAAGTGTATCCAACTTGTATATGCTTAAGGTCTTTGCATCTTACTTATATATATATATGCATATGTATAGACATATTCATATACATATACATATGTTTATGTTTATGTATATGTTTATAGATTACCATAGCTTTGTATTTGAATCTGTATATGTTTATGTCTATGTATGTGTGTATGTAAATCTATGTATATGTGTAAATAAATCTATGAATATGTGTATGTTTATGTCTATGTAAATCTGTATGGATATGTAAATATGTATATGTGTGTGTCTATGTCTATGTGTATGTCTATGTTTATGTGTATGTGTATGTGTATGTATATGTGTATGTGTATGTGTATGTTTATGTGTATGTGTATGGATATGTGTATGTGTATGTGTATGTGTATGTGTATGTGTATGTGTATGTGTATGTGTATGTCTATATTTATGTCTATATGTAAATATGTATTTGTATATGTAAATGTGTATGTGTGAATGTGTATGTCTATATGTAAATGTGTGTGTGTATAGATGTGTGAAGAGGTCTTAAGTGGACAACCTTGCCACGTCTACTTCTCTTAGTTAGCCACCCTAACAATCCACTGCGTCGCATTTATCACTCATTGCCTCTTCCTATACTTCTCTACAGTCGTGTTCAATTCACTTATGTGTATGTGTATGTGTATGTATATGTCTATATTCATAAATTCAGACCTGCAACAATTGTATCTTTTATATGTGCAATTTATTAATTTGGGGGTGTCAACTTTATATGGTGTGCACCTATACGCCGGTCCTCCACAACGTAAAAGAAAATTCATCCATAGATAGGCTTGATCACATTAAACATATCTCAGATATAAAATGCACACAAGTTAGCATTAATTTAAACAAGGTGCCAACTCAACAACTTTGAAACCCATCCGACCCATCTTTGACCGACTGGCGAACCCATTACAAGATTGTTTCCCATCGTAGCATAACCAAACCAACACGCAAATGCATTCGCCTGTCCCGTCTACCATGAGATATACAACATGTATCGGCTTCAATTTGTCCCATCTTGCCAAGTAGGGTGCACACTTATTGGAGCCAAATGCAAATATCCCATTGGCATCCATTTAACACTCTTGTAAGGCCACCATTATTCAAAACAAAAGCATGGAAACAATTTCAAAGAATCCACCAAACCAATCAAGTCAAGAATTAAAGGCTGAAATCAATCAAATCTCCAATTCATACGAAACAAAACTCAAATTCAAAAGAGGACAACAAGTTATTTCACCACACCAAACAACCATCAATCAAATTCAAATAATTCCCAATTCAAATAGTCGTGAAAACCTTCAAGTATTCACATGTATTACCATAGATCAGTATTGAGCACTAAAGCTTTCTTACGACATGTATTTAGGGGACCTGGTTTTCCCAAGTCCTTTCATGCTTGCCTATGTAGCACTTCACATAGATTACCATAGCTTTGTATTTGAATGGCTTAGGGGACTTGGTTTTTTGAAGGCTCGTCATGGTTCCCTATGCAACACTTCACAATTCGAATGGAGTTGTGGACCCGTGCAACATAGGTTGCTATCAAACGAGCATTCATAAAATCAAGTCTCCCTAAAACATGTCTCTATTGCTTAGTTGATTGAAATGATGAAGCATAACCTATATGTATATTTGTATGTCTATGTTTTATGTATATACATGTGTGGCCTAGGTAGCACTTCACATAGGTGTCCATAGCTTTGTATTTAAACGACTTAGGGGACTTGGTTTTGTGAAGGCTTCTCATGGTTACCTATGCAACACTTCACAATTCGAATGGAGTTGTGGACCCGTGCAGCATAGGTTGCCATCACCTATGAAAAATTTAACAACCCCAAATTCATCAATGGCACCTGAAAAAGATAGAATAGTTGCACGACTTAATTGTATACAAATATGTATATGTGTATATAGATATGTATATGTATGCATATACATATACATATCTATATACATATGCATATGTATATACATATGTATATGTATGTGTATGTATGCATATATATATACATATACAATATATGTATGTGGATATATGCATATATATGTACATATGTATATGGAACCCGTTCATGGCGGCGAGGAACCCGTTCGTTGCTTGCATGGCAGAAGTGGAGCTGCTGGTGACGTTCAGTAATTGGCGTCTACCCATCTCCGTATCGGTTTCTACCCAAACAAGATATTGTCTCCGAGCATTGCAGGTTGTCGTGAGACGGTGAAGGTTGCAGACAATGAAACAAGCAGATACCGGCGAGCAAGTGAAGACGAAATGTTTACTCGAGAAAATGAAAGGCTGGTTGAATGGTGAGAAGAGCGAGGCACTGGGAGCATTCAATGCAGTTCGTTTCGGAATAAACACATATGTATGTAGATATGTATTTGCATATGCATATGTATATGTATGTAGATATGTATATGCATATGCATATACATATCTATATATATATACATATCTATATACATATACATATGCATATGCAAATACATATCTACATACATATACATATACATATAAGTATGTATATGCATATGCATATGTCTAATATGTATATGTATGCATATACATATGCATATGTATATGCAGTAAGTATATGCATATGCATATGTATATGCAGTATATACAACACTTTTTCGAATATGATTAGATTACTTCACAAAACAAAACAATAACGGTCAATCTGTACTTATCAAAAAATTACAACTGTCCACAATTTCGGTGCATTTGTAAATGTCAATACTTCTAAAGTCTATGAAACTAGCATTTGTAATCTAGCTGCTACTGTTGTGAAAAGGATCTTGGCTGGTTGGGGTGCCAATTGCCATGTTCTTGTCCCCTTCCAGTCGACGGGGATTGCTGCATACATGAGTGGGACTTGGAGTGGTAAATTGGGTGCAAGTGACATGTGTTGGGGGCGGTGGTGAAGACATTTGTACATCCCGAGTGCCAAATTGATATGGATATTGACTGCCCCTAAAGTCAGATTGGGAGAGGCTTGAATAATTCATTGCTGTGGAGAATAGAGGGATATTAATGTTGAAAATATCACGGAAGACTCCATTACTTTGAGACAATGGATTAGAAGTGTTCCTTAACCGCCTCTCTCTTTGTAAAGCCCTCTGTGCCTCCTCAATCTCTTTTTCCTTTCGGTCCTGTTCCTTGTGAAGCCTCTCTTGCTCCTTTTTTGCATCTCTATCATTTTTTTGTTGTAATTTTTGCTGCTCTTTTTCTTTTCGCAGTATGTGCTTCTCAATTTTGGCATTCTCCTTCAACTCCGCTGCCACAATTCTTGCTTCCCTTTTCTCTGCATTCTGTTGTCTCTTTCTTGCTTTTATCTCCTCCACCTCTTTCTTCCTTTGCTCTTGCTCCATTAACAACCTCATGTACTCATCTGTTGTCAACAATTGAGACTGTCTACTGATCCGAATTGCACCTGCTTTGGATTTCATTTGACGGACAATGTGCACAGGCAACTTGAGGAACTTGCTGATGTGTGGAATTGTTTGTGTTTCTTGTGTCCCATCTGACTATGTTCCAATGACCTCCTCGACTACCTGTGAACCCTATGGTACATCTTCATTGGCTTGTAAATCTGAATTGCAAGAAGGAGCATAGTAATGGACAACTTGAGAAAGGTCAATTTCTGGTGGTGGTGATGGAAAAGTATAGGTATCCTCTTATTCTGGGACTTCCAAATGAATGCCCAAGTTCATTGCTCCCTCAACCAACCAGGATGGTTGGCTTTGTTGTGATGTAAGATCTAAACTTTCACTGAATTGATCAACGGTCCTGTCCACCATGGGAGGGGTGTGTTCATTAACCACCACTTGTGCAACTGATTCAACAGGACATGTATGAGGTGAGTGCTGTGTTTTTGTTGCAGGCTACATGTGTCCATCTGGAAGAGTGGATTGCAATACTGTGACATCATCACTTGACACACCAAGTCTAGAAAGGCTGAGGATGTTTTCAACTACGTTAGCATCCTCGCTAACCACAAATGTCTCAATTGGATGCATGTCGTTGACAAGTGCATCGAGATTCAGCGGCCATATACCAGTCCTTCTAAACCCAACCTTGATGTTGTCAACTGTCAAAGCTCTTTGCATTGCTTTGCTGCCTAACATTGCAAGTTCCACTTCAATGTTTGGAAACCTTGACAAAAATTCTGCACGTTCTGATTTGAAGTAAGCTTTGAAAGGTGCAAACACACTCACATCCAACGGCTGTAGCTTATGTGATGTGTGTGATGGCAATGTTAACAAGTCTATATCGATATCTCTTGCTTCTTGGATGGTTTCGAGCCCTACGTGGCTTCCATGGCCGTCAAAGATCAGCAAGATCCTATTCGTGGGCAAGACATCGCTTGGAATGGAGGTTTTGAAGTGGGTCAACCAATCTATGAACAAGTCTTTGGTCATCCATGCATGTGGTCGGGCTGCCATTCAAGCACTTGGTTCATAATCTATGATGTAATTATCAATGTTCGCACTCCCCTTGAACAAGTAGAATCCTGGAATGCTCTTCCTGGCAACATTGACACAACATAGAATGGTTATCCATTCACGGCTCTTTGGGATAATGTAAGAGACATTCCTGCTACCTTTTCTTGCGAGCACCTTCATGGACCCATTTTTGCCTGCTTGGATGCCAATTTCATCGCAATTCCATATGCGATCAGGACCATATGGCATGGCTTTGTATGCTGCAGACAGTGTTTTGTAGAATGCATCTACAACATCAGGTCTAAGATTGAATGCCCTATCTTTGTCTAGGCCTTCAGCAGTTCGTAATGTGAGTTGAGGATGTCTGTGCTTGAAGCTTGTCCACCAGGACTTCCCTGGGAGGCCATTGGTGAAAGGGTTTGGCCTATTTTGACATATTTGAGCAACCTCAGACTTAAGATTGACTATCTCAAGACCACGACCAATATCATCCATTTGCTCGCACCATTCCACAATGCGATTTTCTTCCTCTTCTGTGAGGACTGTTGGCGGACCTTTCTTGGAAGTTGTTGTTAGAACCCCTGGCCATTTGGACAGTGTGGTTGTTGGGATTGACCACTTTTTGGAAGCCCCCCTTATCGACATGTCATTCTCTTCAACGTCATAGAGTGCCCTTTTCATGTCATCCTCAGACCACAACTTTTGTATTTGTTTTACCTTTTGCAGTATTTGAGGTGTAGTAACCTCAATCTGCGGTATTTGAGGAGTAGAAACCTCATCTACTTGTGCAACATGATCTATTTCAGGGGGGAATCTGCATCCTCGTTTCTCAGTAGGCAGCCTTGTTGTGGCTCTTTTCTTTTTTTTGTTCCCAGTACGGGTCACCACTGCATTGCCCTTGGCCATCTACACAGAATAATTAGAATCAAAATAGTGATGCTTGAACAGAAAAACAATCACTTTGTAATGCTGAACATATGAGAATATGATAAGCAGAGTCAATGATAATGCATAACCTATGAAACATAAATGGTAAACTATGAAATACATCTATGTGTATGTATGAAGAGAGTGTAAACTATGTGTAAACTATGAAGTACATCTATGTACCTATGATGCTTGAACATAAGAATAATTAGTTTGTGATGCAGAACATATGAGAATATGATAACCAGAGTAAATGATAATGCGGAACCTAGGAAAGATAAATGGTAAACTATGAAACACAAATGCTTTAACAGTTATCTTTATATGTATGAAGAGAGTGATGCTTGAACAAAAGATTATTTAGTTTGTGTATGTGTTATATTTTTAGTTTCTTGCATTTCAATTGAGATTATCTTTTGTAACAGGAGTTTGTTATCTTGAGTTATCTATTCTGGAGTGAGCGACATAAGGAAGTAGAGGAGTAAGAAGCACAAAACTACAAGCTATGCAAGGGAGTTAGAGTTTAAGAACATCTCATAACCTTTTAAGCATTTACAACATTAACATTCTCATGCATAGGAAAGTGAAAACCACACTCATGTTTGAACAACAGAAACTTTAGAGACTGATAATGCAGAAGATATGAGAATAAGATATCCAGAGTGAATGACAATGTAGAAATGAAAGAAGAATAAGATAAGCAGAGTGAATGATAATGCAAAACCTGTGAGATTATGCTAAGTAGAGTCAATGATAATGCAGAACCTATGAGAATAATATAACTAGAGTGAATGATAATGCAGAACCTATGAGAATAAGATAATCAGAGTGAATGATAATGCAGGACCATTGAAACATAAATGGTAAACCATGACCAATATGTAACATATAAACGATAATGCAGAACCTATGAGACTACGACGTGATACTACGATAAGCAGAGTGAATGATAATGCAAAACCTATGAGACTACACTGTGAGACTACGATAAGCAGCGTGAATGATAATGCAGAACCTATGTAACAAAAATGTTAAACTATGAGTGTAATATTTGCAATATATACCCTACTGAAATAGAAAGGGTAAACTATGACTGTAACATTTTCAATATAAACCCTAGGGAAACAGAGATGGTAAACTATGACTGTAATATTTGCAATATAAACCCTAGGGAAAGCCTTAAATGGTAAACCATGACTGTAATATATGCATTATAAACCCTATGGAACACTATGCTAACCTATGACTGCAATATTTGCAATATAAACCCTACCGATACATAAAGAAACATGTAATATCACTGTAATGGGTGTAATGAAGATCAATATGGATGCTATTAATGGCTATAATGAAGAACAAGTGTGAAAAGGAAAACCTGGTACAATATGGATGCTAGTGCACTAGAATCTGAGCTGTTGCCTCCCCTTGATGTTAACTCGTTCAATTTTGTGCTTGTCATTCCTCCTTTTCTTATGTTGCTCACTGCAGAATAACTAAATACTTGTTGGTTTTCACGGCTATTTGAATTGGGAATTATTTGAATTTGATTGATGGTTGTTTGGTGTGGTGAAATAACTTGCTGTCCTCTTTTGAATTTGAGTTCTGTTTCATATGAATTGGAGATTTGATTGATTTCAGCCTTTAATTCTTGACTTGATTGGTTTGGTAGATTATTTGAAATTGTTTCCATACTTTTGTTTTGAATAATGGTGGCCTTACAGGAGTGTTAAATGGATGCAGGTGGGATATTTGCATTTGGCTCCAGTACGTGCGCACCCTACTTGGCAAGATGGGACAGATTGAAGCTGATACGTGTTGTAGATCTCATGGTAGACGAGACAGGCGAATGCATTTGCATGTTGGTTTGGTTATGCTACGATGGGAAACAATCTTGCTATGGGTTCGCCAGTCGGTCAAAGATGGGTCGGATGGGTTTCAAAGTTGTTGAGTTGGCATCTTGTTTATTTTCTGTAGTTGTGACTAATGTGAAAGTGACGCCTGTATTGGTGTGAAAGTTGGGTTTAATAGTTTACGGGGAAGGGTGCATGTCTTAGTGTTTGGGCTATTTTAATTCCATGTCGGAATGGTACTTGTTCAATGTCAGATACAAGTTGGATACACTTCATCATGTTTGGTTGCCACTGTGTACTTGTTAAGTTTTTAAATTAATGCTAACTTGTGTGCATTTTATATCTGATTTCAAGCCTATCTATGGATGAAATTAAGCTTACCTTGTGGAGGACCAGCATATAGGTGTGGGCCCCAACGAGCACATGTCCCATCGTACGTTCAGGCCCCCACCTACGTATCAGCTCCTCTCCCCTAGGCTTATTACAATAAAAATTGTTTTTTTTTATTAAAAAAAAATATATATATATATACAGAAAAAATTGTTTTTTCTTATATAAAAAAACAATTTTTTTTAAAAAAGGGTCGGCCAGTGTACCGCTATCGGCGGTATTGTTAGACCGCCAGTCGACGGTAAAGCCGCTGACGGCTGGCAGTACACCGACCGACATACAGAGGGGCCCATAGGCTTGCGGACGTAGGTACCTGCAAGTACCTTGTACAGGCCTAAGCAAGCCTTTAAACTGCTTTTTTCTATTTTAATTTTTTTAAAAAAAGAAATTGAAAAAAACTTTGACAATATTTTTTTAAAAAAAAAATTTGACGAAAATAAACGCAGAGAAAAAAATATTAGTTTTTTACCAAGCAAACGGACGGTCGTACGGGTAAAAAAATTTTGCCGCTCAAATCAACTTTGTCCAAAATGGACGAATGAACAATCGATTTAGGGGTTTTGGACCGTTGCGGATCCAATGGTGAGGTCCATTTGGACTCGAAATGCTTTGAAATTGCAGGTGATTCCCTGGAAAAAAAAAAAAACCCCAAAACTGTGAATGCTTGATCCAACCCTTGTAGCTCCAAATTCTTCAAACAAGAACAGACATGCAGCAAGAAAGCTTTGATACCATGTAGAAGTTGTCAAAACCAAATTCAGACTCCAAGAACACTTGCATGCAAATGGATACCTGTCACAAGGAAGAGAATGGATGGAGAAAACAAACAAGGGTTTGAAGCTCTGAAAAATGGAGAAATTATCTTATCAGAACAAAAATGAATTAATGAATATACAATGAGATCAATCCTTAAGAAGGAGATCAAACAAACCCTAAAATAAACCCTAATAGGAAAAACCTAAAAGAAACCGTAATAGGAAAACATTTAATAATTAATATAATTATTAAATGTCACTTTATGCAAACTAAAGTGAAATCTTAAGAAGGGAATAAAGGTAACTTAATCAACATAATTAAGTTAAAACCTTTATTCTAACAAAGTCATGCGAGAAAAATATGTCCAAGTACATCTATGGAAATCAAGCCTTTGTCTGGTTCACTTGAGTCTTAGTTTCCTTTTTCCTTTACCTTTACTTTTGCCTTTTTTTTTATATATTGAAACAATGCAAATAATATAATAGGGGGGCAACGAAAGTTGCCAAGAAAGAGATAACAATTATAGCAAGGCAAACAGCCAGGAAACAACACAAACAACTGCAAAAAACAGCAGCCAACTAAGACTAAACAACAGCTGAAACTAGAGCCACAAACCCCACCAAGAGCACACCCAACTACCCAACTCTAAATTTCAACAATTGCTAAAGCTGTTTAGAACAACAAACATCCTTAGAATGGAGCTGCAAAAGCTGCCATTTGATAGTTTCCAAATGATTGTTGAACTTTATATTCTTGCCTCCTTGCAATTGAGAACATAAGAATACAGTTTGCAAAATGATGTCAGAGTAAAACCATAGGATTCCTGTTTCCAAATTAACATTATGATCAACAAATACAGCCAAACGTCTACTTTTCCATAAATTAAAGAGAACAATCTGTCGTATGGAATCAACAATAATATTATTCTGAAGACCAACACCCAAAATCGCTTCTTTCCAGCTCAAATGATGCTTGCAGGGAAGTAAGTAAAAACAGTCCTCCATTTCCTTTTAGCCACACAACAGTCCCAAAAAATGTGTTTCAAGCTTTCAATATGCTTACAAAAAGGACATTTAACATCATGAATCTGCAAGTAACCCAAACGATCGCCAACTGGTAACTTACAATGCAAGAGTTTCCACACAAAGAGTTGAACATTAGCCTTAGTTTTAGCCTGCCATATTTGAATACTCAGTTTCTTCCATGTACTTTCAGTGAACCTGCACTTCCATTTCAGATTCAGCCTGGGATTTAATGGCAAATGAGGAAGCAGATTTAAATAAGCTTTCTTAAGAGGAAACAAAACAAATTGACACTTGGACAACCACCACCAGTCCTTAAAAGGATTGCAATGAAGGGGAGTACACATTTTCATGACCAGCTCGAAGGGCACCAAAGACTTAACAAAAATTATAAAACTTTTATATTTACTATTTAAACCCAGGTTAGTCTTGAGAGATTGCTAGTTGACTCACTCTCGAGTAGAAAATTCCCACAAGTCTCCAAACTTCTGAACTCCTTTCCTAAACGAGTAATATGCCAGACGAGGAAAAGCAACCACAAGAGGCTGACCGTGATATTGTACCAATTTATTCCACCAGATTGATGAGAATCCGAAGCTGAATCCATGTTGGATGGAGCTTTTCCATACCAAAAGATTGCTGACTTGCTGCCAAGCTTTCCAAATTGAAAAAAGGGGAAATGAAGCTTTGAGGCTGAAGAAAGGGGCCATTAAAGTCTTGTCTTCCCAACTGACAACCTGCCATTTACCTTTGGCAGAGGCTTGAGAAATCCGAAAGCGGACCAGCTTTTGCCATGGAGCATCTCCATTCACTGTTCTAACAATCCATTTAGCTGCCAAGCAAATCCCTTGTGTCATTGGATCCAACAGGCCCAACCCACCTTTGGTTTTGGGTTGTATATAATGGAGCCAAGAGGCAGATTTAAAACCTGCTTTGCCACCCCAGCCAACCCATAAGAAGCTACGAACCATTCTAACCAAATCCTCATAGCCTTTTTTGGATGGCATCCAACAGGAAGAATAGTAAACATGTGAGGCCAAGAAGATTCGATTCACAACTTGAATTGTTCCAGCAAGAGACAAAAATTTGTTTCCCCAATTACACAATTTATACTTAAGTTTCTGTAAGTACCAGTTCCACATCTCAGAAATAGAGACCCCCATTCCAAAAGGAATGCCAAGGTACCGAGTAATTTTCCCATGTTTAATTTGCTTCCACTCTTGAGGGATCCACCGTGGGGGTGGACCAGATTGAACCATCAAATATTCAATCTTATGGTGAGCAAGTTTTGATCTAGACACTTCACAATACAGATTCAGGACTCCCAGAATAGTATTGATTTTTGCTTCAAAATTTTGGATAAACAACATACTGTCATCAACAAAGTGCAAGTTAATCACCACATAATCATGGGGAATAAAAATACCCTTAATTAGACCCAACTGATTATATTTTTGCAATATGTATCCAAGTGCATCAGCAACCAACACATACAAAAATGGGGACAAGGGACAACCTTGTCTAATTGATCGCTGCAAAGGAAAGACATTTGTCAACTCTTTATTAATAACTAACTGTGCATTAGCGTCACTAAACAACATCTGAACGTGGTTACATAGTTTGGGGCCAAAACCCAACCAATGTAACATCTTAATTATGAAGCTCCAACGCATTCTATCATATGCTTTATCAAAATCCAATTTGACCAAAAGAGTCTGTTGGCTGGATTGTTGAGCCCATTCCAAAGTTTCCCAACCAAGAATCAAGTTGTCCAGGATGAATCTCCCACCAAGAAATCCAGTTTGTTAGGTCTTACTATCTCTTTTACAATTGGTTTGATTCTTGTTGCTAAAGCCTTGGCAATAATCTTATATGAGGTGTTAAGCAAAGTGATTGGACGCCAACCCGAAATCGTATCCTCATTTTTCCCTTTCGGAAGGAGCTTAATTAGACCTTTGTTTAAATTTGTCCCTAAAGAACCATGCTCCAAAGCTTCCAGGTAAACCAGGTAGAAATCATCTTTAATGTGAGGCCACATTTTTTGGAAAAATTCAACGGGTAACCCGTCCACACCTAGACTTTTGTAAGAAGGATCTTGTCTTGGAATGTTAGAGGGATGTCTCTCCCTCACCTTAAATATGGTGTAAAGGATGTCATTGGAAAGTGGAAACCTGATATTGCTTTCTTTCAAGAGGTTAAGCTTACTAGTCTTCGTCTTGCTTCTTCTCTATCTGATGTATGGAGAGATGCATCATTTCTTTATACTTCACATAGAGAAGGTAGGGGGGGTGCTGTGATTGGTCTCGCCTCATGGGTCTATAAGTTTTTCATTGATAAAGGCGAAGACCCCTCTCATAGTTGTGTGTGGGCCTTGACCTTTATCAATGGCCAACCTATTGGCTTTTGTTCAGTTTATGCTGCTAACTTTGCTAAAGATAGAGCAGAATTGTGGGATTGGATGGCGAAACACCTCCCTATGCCTTAGCATTGGCTGAAAACTATTACTTCACCTTTATTGAACTTTGGAGGTTCATTGGGAACATGCGAAACATCTATTATCATCTGGCCTAAGACAGAATCAATAACTCATTCCCACATAGAAATATTTACTTGGAACTATACTTGCCAACCTTCACTTATGTGGATGTCCCAAGTGCTAGTGAGAATTGCCAAGCGTTGCCTTAAAATGACCAGTTCACTTACATCTCTCTACATAGTCTTATTCTTTCTCATTTAGGCCTTTGTGGGAAATAAACCTCCATTTGAACCTTGTAGGAATTTGCCTTGGTACTAGACACATTAGAAAGTTGGTTGCCAAGAGAATATTCGAGAAATTGGTCACCATTAGGTCTTTTGCAAAAGATCGGCTTCCATTGGGCTTTTGTGGAAAGTTGAAAGCCATCGAAAACTGCGAGAATTCAATTGACAGTTGAACTTAGCTTATTGAGAAAACAATCGGTTCACTTGGAGTTATCCGCAAACCCTTCCTTCAACTTTTTGGTTTTCAATAGGTTCATGTTGGTCAGGGACTTGCTACTAAACTGCACCAACTAGCTTTGGAGGTTCACTTAGAAATCTCTGCATGATGTTATACTTAGCTAATTTTGAAAATTTTAGAAACTCTACCTCCAACTACACCATGTGGACTTGGAACTGACATCTGAACTTCTTCCTTAACGCCTTATGGAAAGCTTACCTACTATTGAACTACACCCTTTGGATTTAGAACAATTCAACTAAAATTTCCTGTAAAAGGCCTATAGCAAACCAAAACCTCACAAGCAGATGGGTAGCAGGCCAAAAGTCCGCAAGCACATAACTTGGTCAATTTTTATCCAATTTTCCCCAAATTTGAACTAGGGAATACCCAAAATTTTGGAAGTTCTACGAGATGGAAAACTTACAAATCCCCTACACTTTGTCATTTTTAGGATTTTTACACTTAGATACATAGGCTTGAAGAAATGAAAGGGAACAATGAAAAAGACAAACCCTAAACATGACAAACCGTTGTAGGTTATAAATGATGGGAAATGAGAAAGGGGCAAACAGAAGCAACAAACATACCAAAACATAACAAGGAAAATGAAACACAAATAGATGGGGTGCCAATAGGGCCATTTACAAATAATTATAATTTTCAATACAAGTAATTTATCAATAGAGATGTCCAAGTTCTTCCATGAAAAGTCATGGGCTCTTAATCACTAAATGCAAATAAGATTATAAAAAGTATGAAAGAAACAGTTTTTTTGGTTGATTTTGATTTCTTGATTCCCAAGATGCTCTTGCATCAAATTACATTTGCATTTGATCTCAAATGTCTTTCTAGTATCTTCACATGGAAATTGAGGAGGGATACAAACATATGTGATTTTGATGTCTAGGTATTTGGTAAATTTATGGTTGAGCTTACATGTCATGGTTATAATCAGGTTTTGTCATGTATTGATCAATCTTTCATGTTATTGGGTTGTATTAAGATGTGACAAATATAATGATTAGTGAGTCAAAAGTGTCATATACATGGATGACTGGTTATCATTTAGACTTGCAAGGTTGCAAGTCATTTGAAATGAAGAGAAAGTTCAGGTGTATGAAGGAGGTCACGGAGGTTTTCCTAAAAAGCTTGAATTTTACTAAGGACGGTTTGGAAGATATTTTGATATTGTACCATTAATTTGAAAGATTCTAGTCTCATGAATAAGATTCAGATAGACTCCTCGAATGTTAACATTTGCCTATTGCATTTTGTTTGTTTGTCAATCAATGATGTAGTGTTTAAATTACGTTTTTCTTGTATATGCTGGTGTGCATCCAATAATTCTAACAACATGCCATTACATGCTTTTGGTGTAAGAAGAGATAGATATAAAACATACATTGAAGTTTCATAATTATTCTCCCACTGTATGTAAATTGTAGTTAACACTATTTCTTGTTATATTGCATTAATAAGTTTGCAAGGAGCATAATGCACCACATCATAGTCTTGTGTGAGACCTCAGCACCAAATAATACAGTGACACAACAGATTCATGACCTGACATGATTAAAAATGGAAGGATACAGTATTGCCTTAGCAATTTTTTGGGAACACAAGACAAGCGACACTGTGGCAAAAATATAAATAATTGTCAGATGGAAATGTTTGAGACCACGTTGCAGAATGTCATTGTTCTTAGAATAAAGAACTTCACACGATAATGTGGGAAAAAAGAAAGTTCGGCATCAGAGAACAACAAAAGAATAACAGATATATCAAAGAAATACCAAGGTAGATGAATCCAAACTAGGTTTTCCAGCCCTATCTCAAGATGACCACTTGTCGGTGAAGTAAAAATAACTGTTACAATGTGACATGTTTTGTTTGTAGAGCAGCAAGAACAGAAGAACAATATTAAGAATTTATATTGCAAATAATAACAAAAATAAGAAGAATTTTATTATGATCATTTGTTGCATTACATTCAATACATCGGCTTTATAAAATCATTATTCTTCCATTACGAAAATAACTTCCCACCCAACTAACTAACCTAATAGCCAAAGAATGTTGTTAGTCATTTACACTACTTCATATTGATGCATGAGCATATACTCTTATTTGAATAAGATTATTGTATTGAGTTTGACATACACAAAATATTGCAGCATGCTAGCATAAAATGAGAAGCACATGATTAGCCAAAATTTAATCTAGTTTTAAAGTTTTGATTTGCACATATCAATTGATATGCAATGTTGAACTGCTTTGCTCACATGATTTTGATTCCATATCAGAAAGTGATACTATCTTTCCAAGTTATTTTTTAGACGTTCGCTATTTATCACATTTCATTGCAGCCAAAAAGACAACCTAAATGAGCAGTCGAGCTCAATGGATATTGAGAACACAATATGTGAAAGAAAAATTATTAGACGTTTGCTATTTATCACATTTCATTGCAGCGAAAAAGACAACCTAAATGAGCAGTCGAGCTCAATGGATATTGAGGACACAATATGTGAAAAAAAGGATAACATCACATCGATTTCTATAAGTGATTATAATTTTAGAAAATTCTGAGGGTGCATTCACAGGTTCACATTACTTTTATTACAAATGCCTTTCCTCAGATTCCTCAGAAAGCAAAGTTCATTCTTAGCAACACAATTAGACATAGCTTCCTTTTTGTATTGCTTTATTTCATTGTTATACATTGTGGTAATAATAACATCACAGCAGGGTGTAAGATCAAATCTGGCTTTACTAGACAAATAGAAGTTCAAATGCCACTCATATCATAAAGTTCAAAACCATTCAGCATTAACTATACATAACTTCACAATTTAGAATGTTCTCCTATCTGCTTAGGCGACAGTTTCCTCTCATATAGGAAAACTTGGGAAAAATCATTTGAAGCAAAACTCAGCTTCAATTTCTTCTTTATGCATGAAATGAAGACAACATCCAGTCAAGGACACCAAAGTTGAGATTTTAATATTGTGGTTGATATGCAGTATAAATATTTGTGTTTGTATTTTACATGATCATCACTTATGTACCTACCTAGAAATGCAAATAACATTTAAGAAATGAGCATATTCTCCCTTTATAAAATTGTAAGTGCAAATATATAATATGGAATTGCATATATTGGATCTTTCCAGTACTTAAAAACAATTGATGTTCGTGTATTTAATAAGCTAAGTTTTCCTTGATGATACAAGTACATATTTCTCTTTTTGAGCAATTTTTGCTAAATTTTAATTAAGTAGGAAATATTACATCTTATCCTGCTTTGTTCTTATCAATCTATCTATTTCTGTTATTGAATCGGGCAAACAGATGCAATTAATATTCAAAATACCAAAAACTTCCAAAATATGCCTTATGCTGGTGATCTCCCAACTACTAGTCTTAGGACGACGTTATATCCCACCTACATCGCCATTCATCATGCCTTTGGCAAGCGGTCTTATCATCACTGTGATTCTACCAATGTAGCCAAAAAGTAAATTATTTTCCGAAGAGTGCACTGAAGTAAAACAATAACTTTCTCCTGGTTCTCAGTGCATGGCTTGCCATCTCATGAGCACAAATATTGCTTTTTGAGCATCAACTATAATCACCACAAGAACACTGTCCATTCTCGAAATAGTGGTAACAGTTGACATTCTTTGCAAAATTCTCATCTAACGATCTTGCATATGAACTTAGTACCAGAGTGGCAGTAGTAACACACTTGAACTGTTCAATTGGACGTGTTGATAAGTGCAAATGCAATGGTTAACTTCTGGCTATGGTACCAAAAAAAAAATTTCAGTTGCGACAGTAACAAACCCTGCCATTTTCATCTAGGAGACAATTCTGCTAGCTTTCATACATTTCTTGCCTCTCTGGATGTTTTGCCAATGCATTTCCTACTAAAAATGCATGCATTTGTGCTTTGACTTCAATCCAACTGCATGCGGGTGTCTTTCTAACCCCCATCTCTTTCATCCTTCTCCGCAAATTTTCCATGTCATCCCACCTTCCAGCTGCAGCATATATGTTTGATAGAAGCACATAAGGCGAGGCATTTTCAGGTTCCAACTCAAAAAGGTGTTTTGCAACTTGTTCCCCTAACATTATATTTTTGTGTACATAACAGGCAGCAAGCAAACACCTCCATACTGTAGCGTCAGGTTTTATTGACATTTTCTTGATAAACTCATATGCCTCATCAAGGCGGCCAGCACGACCAAATAGATCAACCATAGAGACATAGTTTTCCATTTGGGGCACAATGTGGTAATCTTGACTCATGGAATCAAAATATTTCTGGCCCTCCTCAACAAGGCCTACATGACAGCAAGCTGTCAAAACACAAACAAATGTGACATGGTTTGCTTTCACACCAGATTTCTGCATTTCTCCAAAGAGTTTAAGGGCCTCCCTGCCTCGGCCATGCATGGCATATCCAGCAATCATAGATGTCCATGAAACAGTGTTCTGGTATGGCATTCTATTAAACAAATCGCGAGCTTTTTCTAAGCTCCCACATTTAGCATACATGTCCATAAGGGCACTTTGCAGAATGAACTCAGACTCAAATCCACTCTGAACTATACCTTGATGGATCTCGGTACCCAGTTCCAGGGCAGCCAACTCACCACATGCTGGGAGAACACTGGCAAAAGTTTTTGCGTTTGGTTTTGTACCTGCCAGCAAGTGAAGAGATAAAAAATATTTATAAGCACAAAAAAAGGTTGGCAGATCTCTATGGAAAATATGTACTATCAGATTCATATTTGTAAATAGTTGGGATCTTAGGACCATAATGAGTGCACGAATACCAAGTAGCATCATGAGAGCTGAAAAATGAAATTGCCTGTAGAATGCAACATCTTTTATTAAAGCATGGGTAATATGCTTTGAGAACTTGCTAAATGGTCAATCTAATCTTTGAACAAATAGAGAGTGGCACCACCAAAGATGCAATGAACTATAAACTGCTACATTTTATATAACGACCGGGCTAAGATATTCTGAAAATTTGCTAATTGGTGAACTGCGAGTCTAGAGAACACAACATTTTACATAAAAATGTGGCTCGAATATTCTGAGAATTCAGTAATTTTCCAATCTAATTTTGCAGATGTACCAAGCGAACTCATCAAAGCTGTAACAGACAATATAATGCAACATTGTTGAAGCTTTTTCTGGATAAAATGCGTTGAAGCTATTAAGCTTTCAAGTGCATTACCTTAAACATTTTCCTGGAAATGAAGTTTCTTGAGCAATCATAAACCTAATCGAATGCAATACATATAGACATATATATATTATATATACACATACATGAATGTATGTCTGTGTATATGAATATATATACATAAACATATATATTTATGTTTATATTTTAAAGTAGTAACTGGCAAATCTAATGTTCGGAAAATTAAATATGAGACTAAATTGGGAACAAAATATACAGTCCATTAAAAAATGTCTTGCCTTCAAGTTGCATGTGCTTGAAAAGTGTCAAGGCCTCTTCACACTTGCCACCTTGCACACATACTCCAATCACAGTATTCCAAGAAGCATTATCCCTATGCGGCATTCTCTGAAATAATTTCATTGCTTTTTCAGCACTCCCATTCTGCGCGTACCCTGAAATAACTGCATTCCAGCTAATCACATCCGGCTGAGGCATCTTCTCAAACATACAAACAGCCTCGTCCAGGCACCCATTCTGTGCATAGCCTGCAATCATGGCATTCCATGAAACCACATCTCGTTGAGACATTTGATCAAACACTCGGCGTGCATCCTCCATGCTGGCACATTTCGCATACATATGCAGCAGGGCACTCTGCACAAACACGTCGGACTCAAACCCACTTCTAATAATGTCACCATGAATTCCTGAACCCTCTTTTAGGACTCCCAATTTAGCGCACGCAGGCAGAACGCTGGCAAAGGTAAAATTGCTGGGTTTAGCACCTGTTTTTTTCATTTGACTTAATAAAACCAGGGCCTGCTCAGGGGGTCCATGTTTGCAATAAGCTGCCATCATGGAGGTCCACGAGAAGTCGTCTGCTTCACACATCTGGTTCAAAATACCGCGGGCTTCCGCCACGCGGCCGCACTTGGCATACATGGTGACCAGTGCACTCTGTACCATTGTATTTGGGATAAAACCCTGGTTGTTCAAGTGAGTGTGTAGCTGTTTCCCCTCCGCGAAGGCTTTTTTTTTAACGCAGTCGTGGAAGAAAGAGGCGTATGTGAAGGGGTCGACGACACGATGGTCATCGTGCTGTAAGTGTTGCAGGGCTTCTTTTAGGCGGCCTTGCTTGCACATGTTTCTGATGTCTTGCTCTGAACAATAGTGGTTGGATTTACTGGGCATTCTTACATGCTGAAAGCCAAAATTCAATCGATTTCTTGGTGACGCCATTGCAATTTTACTGCCAGTAAAGCGAATTCATTGAATTAAACCATCAAATCGTTTATTGTGTTATAATATAATAAGATCAGTACATAACTTATTTGAATGTATTCATTTCTGTAGCATTGATAATGCTTCGAGCTAAAATCAGGGAGTGTTTCTGTCTCATATAAGTTTGTACTTTCCAAATGTCTCTGTGTTTTTAGGAATCGCTTGTGGATAAATATGGTTTGTCAAGAAACATGATTCTTAATCTTCTTGTGTCCAGAGGTTGGGGAGGAGGCGTCAAGTAGCCAAATCAGTGGTTCTTTCTTCTGTTCCCTTTTTTTCTGTTGGTTGTTTTTGCAGGCTTCTCATTTTTGGGAGTTTCAAGAGGGAGCAACAAGATTTTGCTTCGCTTGAAAAACATTGGGTATCTTGCAGCTTGATTGTAAGGAGTGGTTAACAATAATTTTGGCTCCTATTGCAATGCATACAGATTTCAGCTGCTTGAATCCTCCCTAATGGCTGGCTAGGCCTTCAAATTGCGGGGGTATCGACTTACTCACGTTTTGGCCACAATTAAGATGCTCGACCTTCAACATTGAGTGTTATTTGCAGCCATATAGGGGAGCATGTTTCAATAGTTGTGATAGTAGTTGTTTATATAATGCTCAATATTTTTATCAATATTGGATCAATAGTTGCGACTTTAAAGTTGTTAGTGTTGATGATGTCTACCCATAATTAAACAAAATGTATTCCTTTGATCTAAAAAGCAACCAATCATGTGATTCCACATCAGCGCTCAATAAAACATGTTGTGAATGCACAAGTATTGGTCTCACTTTTTTTTTGGGCCTTTTTGGACACCTTGACAAAAAGCATGCTGATGTGGCATCATATTTGATGATGTGGCCCTGAAACCTTAGTTATAAGCAAGGGACTTGCCAAGTAAGCTGCTGTAAAAAATTGGGAGTGATTTGAAATTTTCACGTAAGATTTTGAGAAGCGCGAAGTTAGGGTGCACAACTACGGGTCCTCTCCCCTAAGCAGAGCCCAAATTTAATGGCCGTAATTTGAGGAAGATTTTATGGTGTGAAAAAGGGTTTTTTTTTTTTTAGGTTAAGAATTGTGCGTTTTTTATATGATTATATATAATTTAAAAGAAAAGGTAGGGCTTAATATTTGAAAGGTATTTTCATGATAATCTTGTTTGATAGATAAGATTGATTGTCAAATTTAAGTCTTTGGTGTATGGTTTGGGGATTTTCAAATATGTTGTAAACAATTACATGTGTTGAGGTCTCATACTATTTAATGGGGTTTCTATATAATTTATTTTAATTATATTGAGAGACATGACCTATAATGGTAGGAGGGGGAGGAACATCTCATGTGGTGATTGTGGAAGATTTTTTTTGGATGAACATTATCTTAACATCTTTTTAAAATACAAATAACATATAAAGTAAATAAATATTTATTTAAAATTTTAAAAAAGTACAAATAAATTTTACAACCAACAACTAATACCATAATAATTTAAAAAAATGTATGGTAGACAATATTTCAACATTAATAATCCCTGCTTATGAGCCTAAACAGGTTGATCTTGATTCTAATCCTAAAAAATGATGTTTGATGGATGCCTCAGATTAAAGATGGGTTAAGATAAACTTTGATGGTGTCTCTTGAGGAAATCCTGGAGTATCATGAGCAACAATGTGTAATCAAAGACTAAGAGGGAAAAATTCTAGTGATGACTATGAAAAAACTAACGAAAGGAACAAATAATACAATTGAATGCCAAGCAACATTACTTGAATTGATCATGGAAAAAAAAAAATCTAAAAATAATCCACTTGGAAGGAGACTCACAAATTATTATTTTTTGATTCGTAAGTGGTTTTTTTTATTGTAGCTAGGAACCAGAGAGGCCACAAATAGGGGGCTATGGGTCAAGCTATGAGCACATTGGATCAGTGAAGGCATAGTGCCTGTGATCACAATAGCCCGGTGAAGACTTGAATCTTGGTGGCCACAACAACAATACCACCACTTACCCATCACACTATAAGATAAACTCTGGAGACTTGCAAATTATTATACACCGAATTAGAAATTAGAAAATGGCAACTGTCAATATGGGAAGGGAATGATGTGGCAAATCGGGTTGCAAAGGGCACAGTTGACATGGAAAACGAGGAAACACTCCTTGATCTAACAGATGTTTGGCATGAGCTACTCCACATCGATGGAGGTTGATGGGTAAATATAACGAGTGTAGGCGAGTGTAGGACCAGATGAAATAATGAAGAGTGAAGCAATGCAACAAAGTGGACATCACCCATAAAGCCGGCCCGGCTTAACCATCACACACTAAGCGCTGACCAGCGTAGGTGGCTGATGTGGGGCCCTCTAAAATTTTCGTTTCTGTTATGCTTTCCATTGCGCTTTTTTTTGACTCTTCACAGTTACAGTCCGTGCTGCGGTTAAGTTTGAATTTACTTTTGAATCTCTCCCGCCCAATCCATTAAAAGCAGCGACAAGCAACTAAGTACTTCTGCCCACCCATTTCTATTTCACCCTTGCTGGCAAAGGAAGCTTTCGGCTGAGAGAAGTTAAAACTTGGAAATGGAAGATTTGCCAGTGCTTCAGAGGCACTAGATATCAGCCCGTCCTTCCGTCCAGTGGGAACTTTCCAATATGGCCCTCCTTGCTTTTATTAAAACACAACGATACACAAAACTCATTTCTAAAAGGCTTAAAGTTTGTGTTTTGTATTGAATAGTTAAAAATGAAACCTTGAAAAAAATTGAAACTCCAAAATCTTCAACACTACTGTAGATGGAATTCGAGATCTGGAAGAACCAATTTTTTATTTTAAACCAAATTTTTGTAGATGGGTTTTAGGATTGGTATCTGAATTACATTGCGTAACCTCTTATCAGGATGGAATAGATACATAAAAGTAGATGATGGGTCATATTCAGCTTTCCATCTTCAAAGTAAAATAGTAGATGATATATTTTTCCACATCAACTTACTAAATTATTCTTTAAAATGAAACATATTTTTGATACTTTATGTAATGAAATATCTTTTAATAAATAGCCATTCCCAACTTTAACATATTTTTATAAACTTGTATAAGTTTAATATGATACATCAATACATTATTAAAAATAAAATAAAAGCTATACTAAGGAAAATGTGAATATAAGGATTCAAACAAAGAATAATATTGGAATAAGAATAGAAATTTTATTAATTTATACAATTTGTATATGGCATATTCTTCAGAGAGATGTATGGTTGTGTATTTTCTTCAATCTAACATGCATTCTTTTATCTATGTCTCTATTTTTGTATGTTATAAATGTAAATTTGTAGATTCATGAAAACAAAGGTGATTACGGAATTAATTATGGAAATAATTGAGAAAATAGTAGAACATATGTAAACAATTGATTGTGTAAAAAGAAACAACATTGAATAATATGAAAAATTATTAATGATCATTCAAAATTCTCATACACTAATTTTACATTACATTACTTGGCTTATAAACCCTTGCTATCTCATAAAAATGTCCAAATTATATTATGGGAAAGTAACTCTAAAAATAATTGAGAAAATAGTAGAACATATGTAAACAATTGATTGTGTAAAAAGAAACAACATTGAATAATATGAAAAATTATTAATGATCATTCAAAATTCTCATACACTAATTTTACATTACATTACTTGGCTTATAAACCCTTGCTATCTCATAAAAATGTCCAAATTATATTATGGGAAAGTAACTCTAAAAAATAACTAGCGTTATTAATTACAAATATTAAAAAACTAAGGTTGGTTTTATTTATTTAAACTTATCTAATCTATTCTATAAATTTAAATGTAATATTAATTCCAACATTCCCCCTTATTACATCAATTTGAACAAATGACAAAATGTTGCATGGACTAAACACAACAACCTATTTAAAAATATTATGAAATGCCCCCACCAAATCTTTGTGCTCACCCAAACCACACCAATTAGTCAATTAACTATCGAACAATACCTATAAATTGAGACATACATGGCTATCCAACAAAACTCTACTCCTCTTTTGAATCATGATATACTCTACTATATGATCATGATATACTAAACTATCCACAACAACACTTATTTTTCAATGGATCAAAACATACTCAAATTTATATTATATTCTTGAAATGGTTCCATGATTCAAACATCTCATATATCCTTCACCCTAAATTGCTCAAGTATATTTTAGCACACTCAAGACAATTCTCTTTCAAGACAAGGTGAATGGTTCACAATATATTGCACACGCATGCATTCCAACCTCAATCCTTTGTGCAAAAATATATAATCATGCGCACAATTCTTTGTATCATATTCCATGCATGTAGCACTAGGAACTATTTTGTACCCACCTATGTAGTTCCTCACTTCATGCACTACTCATACAACACTTTGAACCATGTCACACAATGTAGAAAATATATTACAAATCTTTTATAACCCTTTATATCATGAACCACTGATATAGCACCAAGGATCACACCACATACTCTATTTAAGTTTTCACCACATTTACACTTATATAATTTAGTGCACATATGAAACCATCCAAAACTTAGTCTATAATATCACACATCTTAAAATAATATGCAAAAATGCGTAATGCATTATTTTGAGCCATTTCATGATACACCAACTATCAACACAATGAGTAACTTGAATTCTAACTATTCAGAGTTAAAGAGTCAAATATTCCGAATTTTGTTAGAATTAATAGTACATTTATAGTATAGATTATATAAATAAATAAATAGGTGTTAGTTGTTTTTTAAATAAATAATATTAATTTTTTGGAGTTACTTTCCCATAATGTAGTTTGGATAGTTTTATATGGGAGAGAAAGAATTTATAAGCCAGTGCAATGTAATGTAAAACCAATGTATGAGAATCTTGAATGATCATTAATAATTTTCATATTAAACTAGTATTATATATACGCAATAATGGTTTAGTTTTTGTAATTATTGTTCTACATGTATGATCTACCATATTTTTAGTTTGGTGTCAAAGTAACATGAGAATGAGTGTGAGAATAGTTGTTAATTTCTATGGATTGAATGGATTTTTTTTGCTCCAAAATACTTGGCTATAATGAATGAACTATTATAGATATGAGATGGTTCTCAAGAGCACCTAGAACATATTCCTAGAATTCATGCTTGTGCAAGAGTTTAAAGATATATTTCATAGACTAAAATCATGTATTCTTTGCAAATAATAAATAATATTTACCAAATCATGACACTACCATAATATTAACAACAATTATTTTTGTTTAGGTTGGTAATAATGGTGACTATATACAAAGGATACAAATTGATCAAAACTTAGTGAAATTTTAAATGGAAAGAATGATTGAGATGGTTCAAAATTTGTAAGTTCAATGTATCTTTAACCAATAAATACATTATGCAAAGTTTGTATGCATATTTTGGTTGGAAAAAAGTACAACCAATTATAGAATTTAGAATAATTGCAAAGGATCTTCAATTTGGGTGTGGCTCCAAAAAGGAAGAATGGTTTTAGAAATGATTTCAAATCCATTTTAGTCTTAATTAATGAATCTATGTGCCAAAAATTATGATGTAAGGGGAGTGACATTAATAGTATATGAATGATAAACATCTAAAGAGGTAGGAACGATTAGGTTTTTCTTTGATCTATAATTAAGAGATTAGTTAAAACTATATCAAATTGTTTTGTTATAAAATAATCTTTTGGTTGGGTCAATCAAAGTGTGTAAAGTTATCTTAGTGATCTTTCAATTTAAAGCTTGTATCTAAAGCAAAGGATTGAAGGATTAGAAAGATAGATTCTATTTTCTCAATTTAGAAGAATAAGGTGTAACAAAATTTCTTTTTAATATAATCATAGGATTTTGTTGTAAAAGGTGAATTTTAATTTTGTAGTGAAGAATTCATATACTATTACAAAGTTTGAGAGACACAATTTCATACATGGAAAATCAAGGTGCAATTGGATTTAATTAAAAATGATTTATGAGACATTATAATTAGAAATATTAAAAAATCACAAGATGTAGATGAAACCACAAAATGAATAGTTAAATATGATAAGACACTATCACTCATCAACCTTGAATTATACTTACATCACATTGATCTTAAAAAGAACTTAAAATAAATATAGGATGGTCTTAGTACATAGTTTGGCTACCAAGCTTCTAGTGCCAAGGTGCCAATCAAACAAAAAAAATTGGCCTAAGGATAGATGGAAGTGAAAGTATTATTTAGCACATCAATAGTTTTAATCTCTTCTCAATCGACTAATAGTATTAATTCTAAGATTGAAGATGAATATATGCTAATTAATTTTATTGATTATTATGCCTTCAATTTTTAATAATATTTTATTTACATTAAGAAAACTCATTCTCAGTTTGGAAGCTATGATTTCTTTCTTGATTGATGAAGAAAGTTGACTCAAGAAAATCACTTAATTAATGAAGACATTACTTTTCTTGTCAAGAAGTCTACCATTTCAATAGGGAAGAATATATTTTTAAATGTTTCTATAGTAATAAAAGAGGATATATCTTAATGATTTGTATTCAACATGCCAAGGATATCATTGATGGAAAGTTGAAGATAAATAAAGCTCTAGTTACTATTGAAAGCAAGATAGAAGATTACGGTTTTGTAGTACATAATCAAGAATCTCCCCACCATTATAGTGAGGAGGATTTTATTTATTAAGGAATAAGTAGGATCAAAGAGGAGGATGAGGCACTAGAATTTGGAGGAATCTTATCATATTGAGCTAGATTTTCACTTAGAGATGATGCTTTACATGAGAATTATCATTTCTAAATTTTTGTCCCTTCTAAGAGAAAGAGGGGATTAACAATTTTATATGTTATAAAAGTGGATAATTGGTTATATATTGATGCATAGACTTGATTATTTATATCTATGGATAGTTGAGTATGTATTGCTCCATAAACATGGAGTTGTGTACCTCTAAAATTTTGAGTATGTTTTGATCCATTGAAAAATAAGTGTTGTTGTGGATAGTTTAGTATATCTTCATCATATCCAATTGATGTTGATGCACTGCAAATAGTTTAATATTATTGTGGATAGTAGAGTATGTCATGATTCAAAAGATGTGTAGAGTTTTGTTGGATAGCCAAGTATGTCTTGATTTATAGGTATTGTTCGATAGTTAAATGACTAATTGGTGTGTTTTGGGTGAGCACAAAGATTTTGTGGGGGCATTTCATAATATTTTTAAGTAGGTTGTTGTGTTTAGTCCATGCAAAATTTTTTCATTTGTTCAAATTGATGTAATAAGGGGTAAAGTTGGAATTAATAATACATTTAAATTTATAGAATAGATTAGATAATTTTAAATAAATAAAACCAGCCTTAGTTTTTTAATATTTGTAATTAATAATGTTACTTATTTTTGAGAGTTTCTTTCCCATAATATAATTTGGACATTTTTTTTTATGAAATAGCAAGGATTTATAAGCCAAGTAATGCAATGTAAAATTAGTGTATGAAAATTTTGAATGATCACTAATACTTTTTCATATGATTCAATGTTGTTTTTTTTACACAATCAATTTTTTTCATATGTTCTACTATTTTCTCAATTATTTCCATAATTAATTTCGTAATCACCTTTGTTTTCATGAATTTACAAATATACATTTATAATATATGAAAATGGAGACAGGTAAAAAAATACATATTAGATTGAAGAAAATACATAACCATACATCTCTCTAAAAAACATGCCATGTACAAATTGCATAAATCAATAAAATTTCTATTCGTATTCCAATATTATTCTTTGTTGAATCCTTATATTCATATTTTCGAGTGTATGGATTTTCTTTTATTTTAATAATGTATCAATGTATCATATTAA
This sequence comes from Sequoiadendron giganteum, assembly GCA_007115665.2. Classification (NCBI taxonomy): domain Eukaryota; kingdom Viridiplantae; phylum Streptophyta; class Pinopsida; order Cupressales; family Cupressaceae; genus Sequoiadendron; species Sequoiadendron giganteum. The sequence goes on from CM021105.1 coordinate 592,630,685, forward strand.
ACTTATACAAGTTTATAAATATATGTTAAAGTTGGGAATGGCTATTTATTAAAAGATATTTCATTACATAAAGTATCAAAAATATGTTTCATTTTAAAGAATAATTTAGTAAGTTGATGTGGAAAAACATCTCATCTACTGTTTTACTTTGAAGATGGAAAGCTGAATATGACCCATCATCTACTTTTCTGTATCTATTCCATTCCGATAAGAGGCTACGCAGTGTATTTCAGATACCAATCCTAAAACCCATTTACAGAAATTTGGTTTAAAATAAAAAATTGATTCTTACAGATCTCAAATTCCATCTACAGTAGTGTTAGAAGATTTTGGAGTTTCAATTTTTTTCAAGGTTTTGTGTATCGTTGTGTTTTAATAAAAGCAGGGAGGGCCATATTGGGAAGTTCCCATTGGACGGAAGGACACGCTGATATCTAGTGACTCTGAAGCACTGACAAATCTTCCATTTCCAATTTTTAATCTCTCTCAGCCGAAAGCTTCTTTTGCCAGCAAGGGTGAAATAGAAATGGGCAGGCAGAAGTATTAATTTGCAAGTCGCTGCTTTTAATGATTGGGCAGGAGAGATTCAAAAATGAATTCAAACTTAACCGCAGCAGTGACTGTAACTGTGAAGAGTCAAAAGGAGCGCAACGGAAAGCATAACGAAACAGAAAATTCAGAGGGCCCCACATCAACCACCTAAGGTGGTCAGCGCTTAGTGTGTGATGGTTAAGCCGGGCCCATAAAGCCTCATAATGAAAGAGGGATGTATATGCGTGAGGCAACAATATGTTTTTCTCATTCACAACTACATAGAATGGATACCACTATCTATTTGAGAGCAAACAAGATGCAAATGGACTTTCTTGGAGAAATTACATAGCGTAGGCTAATGGAGATTTTCAAAACCAAGGCTCAGGGTTGTCCTTCATGCAATTCTCATGGTTTTAGGAGACACATATATCAATGAAGTGGGGAGATCTCGAGTGAACACAAATATTGCCTCCATGTTCATGGCAATTCTTTTAGATGTGAAGGAGGAGAAAGCCATTATCGAAAACATGATGGTTAGCCTGGTCTAGCATTGCTAGCGTTGGCGGATGAGCGACTGTCATGTCCCTTCTTTCTGGAAAGACAATTGCAGAGTGGGATCCAGGAATCCTATCACATTCCTCTGCAGGAGCACATCTCGACTTGCAGTTTGGAACGTAACATCTGCAATAACAACCGCACATCATATCTAGAGCCCATGGGAAAAAAGGTCATATACCAAGAAGATATCGCCATCAAAAAATCGCCAGTCCAGGCTCGTTGTACCATAGCAGAATCACTTCCAGGAATCTTGTTGCATTCCTTCACAAGAGCACATTCCATCTTGTGGTTTGGAACATTGCATCCACAATGACACCTATACATCACATCCAAATCTCGGGGGAAACAGATTAGGTACCGAAAAGATATTGTTATCAGAAGATGACTCTGACAGGCAAATGGCACCTACAATGGCAACCATGATGGTTTTTTGCAAGGAATGGATGGACTAGGAATGATAACATGTAATAATCAGAATTATTATGGTTTCTGCCCTTTTGTTAATGTCATCTAATAAATGTTGTTATGGTATTGCTCTGTAAGCCAATAGGCACATATATTCTGTATCGGGAATGTCATTTTCTACATGCCTCAAATTTTAAATGTAATAGGCTTAGCATATAAACCAAGGGAAAAGCTTGGAGCCCTGCATGGGTGATAAAGATGTAAAATTTGATAATATCAATATATGGGTGTGGTCAAAATAGCCATTTTTATTAATTAAAAATATTCAACAACAATAATAAAAATCTATCTCTATAAAATGGAAGATTTTGACAACCCTTCAAGTCAAAGCCATTATATAAATCAGAACAAAACATGAAAAAAATGAGAGAGCAGCATAACATCAAAAAATAAATATGAAAATAAAGTGCAAACACCAAGGTGTTATTACAAAAATAACACACGTGAAGTTCTTTTTAGAAACAAATTTGAAATTTTTAAAATCAATTATTTGCAAGTGTTGGTTTGTTTATTAATAAAAAATAAAATAAAACTTATTGCCCTTTATAATATTTTTGAGAAGCAAATTTATGCAACTTTGACTCCTTTGTTGATAACTATGAACATATCCTACATATTGGAGAGTCAGATAAATATTTATAATATCATATCTTATAGACATATCCTAAATATTTAGGACAAATATTTGTTTATCTTTATTAAGCTTTTCTTTAATGTTTATTGTCCCTTATGCTTGATTTCAAGCAATTGTTGTTAAATATAGGTATGCTTTTACTTCATATGAAGCAATACGAAATAGGTGCCTTGAGAGTGATATATGTCGATATCTTTTACATGTATATTCATCTAAGATAGGTATATCATAATTCTAGTTTATATTAATATTTATAGGTAAAGGGGATAGAAAGAGGAAATGATTCAAAGAAACACATAAAAAATAATTAAGGTGATGTATTAGAATAGAAAATGGGCAACTTTATGAAGAAAATTTAGATTACATAGGAACAAAACATATAGATAATGTATAACCATGAAGGGTGGAAAGGATATTTATAACTCCAATATAAGCATCGGATGTCTAGAGAGAAAACTCAATCACAATAAGAAATTCATAGATGGGAAGGACTTCTTATAGTAAGGGACGAGGAGGTGTGGAGACTAATATGAGCATTAAACACTCGTGGTATTTGTTTAGCACTAGTAAGAGAATTAAAATTAAAATTTACAAACAAAGCCAAGAATGTGACCAATCTTCTTCATAGAGCACCCTCAAAATTTGTAGGATCCTCATATTTATAGTTCACCTAAGGATGAAGAGAAATCCACAACCACTAATTTCAAAAGATATTAATGGATGAGATTTCAGGAGCATCCTATCCACCATTATTGTGTGTAACCACCTTTACATAAATTAAGGGTGTCCATGTCAGCATCACATTTATGATCTTTGATTTGGTGATCGCATGAGTCACTCATTTGAATTTGTAGGGTGTACATTAGTTTTCTTGCCCCACACTTCTCATTTACTTGGGGGGAGGGGGGAAGGAGGGGTAGAGAAGGGGGGTGAGGTGGGGTAGATAGAAGGTAGAGAGTAGTATTGTACACTGTTTATTAAAGTAGTTACAAATTAAAAATAATTCCTACTCAACATGTAATACCATCCACAATATCCTAATAAAATGGAGATTTTTATTAAAATTTATTTGTAGTGAAATATTTATTACAAAAATAGGAAGAGAATCAAAATGCTACAATAGCTACAATTTCCTTTGCCCATGGTGTTCATTACAAAGCTCCTAGTATTCTTGATGATTATGATTTAAGGGTAGGTAAAGATGACTTACATATTATTTATTTATTCATAATTATAACCAAATATTCATGTTCAAAGGTTCTTTGTGAGACATGCAAATGGGTAAGTGCACCAATCTGTGACACAATTTAGGTGCCAAATTGAAAAAACGATAAAAAAAACCCTGAAATAAGGCCTTTGGCGCACGCCAAATTTGGCATGCGCCAAATGTATTTCTAGACATAAAATGCAAAAGTTGGGTTTGGAACCCTCATTTTGTCTTCAACCCGCGGCTTGAGAAGGAAGGTTTCAAGTCTGCAACTCACGCTCGCCAAATCTCCTCCATTATTTGCATCCTTAGCTTGCCATTTTTCATGAGAATGCCACCAACACGTCGGAGAGGTCGAAGATTGCAAAGAGGTGTGTATTTTTATTCTATTTATTTCAAATTTGATTTGGAATGCAACTTTAAATAGATTTTTATAATAAAACTTTGTTCTAATTCTCAGGGAATGAATCTCCACCTCAAAACATTAAGAATCTACAATCACCCCCTCATCAAGAGCCTCCTATACAAGAACAACTCGAAACCCCTCCATCAATTCATAGGCATCCTCAAGGAACACAAGAAAATATTCAAAATCAAATTGAAAACAATAAAAGAGACATTCAACAATTAATTGCAAGATTAACCGAGCATGTCGAAATCCACCCTTATAGGAGAGGGATTGCTGAATCATTGAAGTCAATTTTAACTATGTAGGAGAAATGAGCGAGCAAATGAATTTTTGGTCAACTAAGAGAGATGAGATGAGGCAATTTTATGCTAATGGTTTGTCATATGCAGATGTCAAAAAACTAAAAATTAGCAAAGCCGAGTTGTGTGCCCTATTTAAAGCCCCAAAAGTTAATGAACATTTGTCCCATGCATGCAGGAGCTTCCCCATCCATTGGTGCCACCATGATTTAATTAGAAATAAATTTTGGGAGTGATGGTGGATGGTATTTGACCAACCTCCATGCAATAACCATGAGGTGCCACAATAATTTTTGAGGAAACTCTATTGCGAATTTGTCCTCAATAAAAGGCCAAACTATTTTGACATCTTAGACTTTCAGGGTAGAGGTGGGGGCTGCACACACGATAGACCTACTGCACGAAGTAATCCATAGTTGGCATTGAGAGCCTTGGGCAGACCCATGGTGGAGCATGTCATTGTTCCTTCCATTGTTAAGGACAGTGTAGAGGTGGACACGATGAAGTTGATTGGCTCACTCACCCAGACCATTTTACAGTGTGCGAGTCCTCTAGTAGAGCCTGATGTGGAGGAGACGTGTAGGCCCGAGCTCCACCCTACCATTGTGGCGCTTGTGGTGTTGTTTGCACGTACGATTATCAGGGTGCTCGTGATGCAGCTACACAACCTACATCAGTTGCAGAGGCGATGGCTTTCACAGATGATATTCTGAATGATACATTCGACATTGACACTCAGGTAAAATTTAGCAAGTTATTTTAATGTTGTTTATTAAAATATATTTTGAAATTTAAGAATAACTAAATTAGTAGAATTTTGATATGATGAAATTTCAGGGTCACACTATTCATGAGGGATGCTCTATTCCTACAGACCCTTATACATTCTCGATGATGAGTCCACAGGTATGCAACTAGTATTAAAGATATTATTATTGCATTTGAACAATTGAATGTTATATTTGAATGTTTGTCTCATAACATGCTTCGAATTTCAAACAGTTTCCTGGTGCACCTTCTTCCTCCACACCTCGTGATTCATATCCTCAAACAACGTACACTCAAATTGCCTTTATTCATTAATAGGGTTGTAAATCTATGTTAGCTAGTTTTCATAATTTTGCATATATACAAATCTAAAAAATTGATGAGAAACACAAACATTGCATTCAAGTATTCCTTGATTGTGTCACATTATGTTCTCCTACATCAACATGATACCTGAGATATTGTTTCATTTGCAGCTGTTGAAAAGAGATAGCCCTGGTGATGTTGGTGGCACGATGGACCATGGAGTTGTTGCAGCAATAGCCAGTTCTGATCCATTGAGAGAGGTATGGAATAGATTAGTCGATTTGACATTATATTTTCTCTTTTATGGTCTATTATAGAAAATTTTCACGATAATTTTATGTAGTTTAATTTCTATCTTCATGGTTGCTACAGGTGGTTGTCACTCTAGATCATGGACATGGTGATGCTTTAAATGTGCATGATGACTATATGTATGCGGTAAGTGATTACATTTTGTTATATGCCATTCCATAATTCAATTTCTATGTTTTGACATCTTTACTTTTAATCGTATCAGTTGAAGGTCCAGAGTGAAGAGAGGAGGAGTAGCGGGCGTGTTCGAAAGACAAGACAAGCAACAGTCACTCCATCCAACTGAATTTCGAAGGCAGCACAAGATCTATTTCCTTCTCCTAGAGGGAAATGACTATGTATTAGTGTTGTTTGTTGTATGCCTATGTGGCATTTTGGAACATATGTTTTGTATTATTGATATATATATATATATATACGTGATATTTTGTCCAAATGGTTCCTTTGTACTAAGCCTATATGGTTTTTTTGGATATATTTATATACTTTTATCAATATATATCATTGTATAGCCTTTCAGATTTTTGATTAAAGAAACTCTTATTTTGCTACTGCCATTCTTGAATGATGTTATCATGCGTATCGTGTAAGTTGTATGCTTGAATGTTGTAGGCATTGATTTTGTTTATATCTAATGCTTAATTAATTACCGTGGAATGCTCAATAAGCCCCATCTAAAGCATATTGTATAAGTAAGCTCCATTCGTGGTGGTTTGTATCCTTTGGAATGCTTCAATTACTTGTGCCTCACCGATGCAGAGGTAAGGAGGCTCAAACCCAATCAGTCTGACAACAGGCTCAAACCCAATCAGTCTGACAACCTGCCTTCAAGGGGCTCCTAACAAGATTAATACAACCTATTTTGAGCAATCTTCACAACCTCAAAGCCCCATCAAACCAAACTCTTCATTCAACACCTTACCCAACGATCCACCCTTGTAGCACTCTGATGCAGAGCCAAGGTGGAGAAGACTCATGATAATGGAAATGCCAATTCTCAATCAAGAACTCTTCTTCATAATGATTCAACCTAATAGGCATCAATCCACCCTCAAGGGTCTCAACTCCTCAACCTTGCAAATGAACAACAAGACTCCACCAAGGCCCTACAAAGACCATCAACATTCATACAATGAAAATTGAATCAATTGACAATAATCCCTAAGTCAAATTCATCAAGGTTTCCAAAACTCACATTTGTGACTGGTTATTCTTGTAGTACTCAAAACTCAGTTTTAGCCAGATTTCTCCCAACCTTTCCAAAACACTAGAAAATTACAAGATGGATTGAGATACCCTTTTCAGGGGTACACAACATACCAAAGAATCAATGGTCTCTCTTTTGGACTGACATAGACTTTCAACACACCTACTTCAATTTTGGCTTCACAATTAGCCCTTTTTTTCCAAAGGGACCACCCTTCCAGCTTTAGGTATCTATCCAAACGCCTTGGAAAGTCTTAGGTCATGGTTCCAAACCTCAAATTTTGTCATTAGTTTGTGTCTACAGAGCCTCTAACTCACAAAACCCAAGAAACCTTCCAAAACCTTCACAAAATCAAGGGTTTTAAAGAAACTTACAACTCCAGACCTCTCTCAACACTTCCAAATCCCCAAACACCTCAAAATACTTCTGCACAGACTCATCAGACCCTCACATAACCCTTACAAGCATTAATTCTTAAAAACCTCTCTTTGGTTCCTCACTTCCATGTTGGAAAACCCTTGTTCAGTCTTAGAACAGTCACAAAAACACCACATAATTATGACTCCTTATTCCAAAATGAGTTGAAACACTTATTATAACATGTTTTCAATCAATCCACTGAGATACAACAGAAAACAATAGGTGGATTGATTGTTACATCACAAATTTCCCCTCAAACGCTTGATTCAACAACATTGGGATAGTCATTGTTTGTGTTGGTTCTCTCTACAAACAAAGAGTTAAGACACCAAATAAAAATAAATGAATTAGAAAACATATAGACACATCCTCTAAAATTATTAGACCATGAAGAACCTGTATGTGCCCGTACAACACTCAAAAAGATCAAGAAAACAATATTTTTCTAGAAAATTCCTCAAAACTGTGGTGTTTATTGTGTAAAATTATTACAAAACTTCTTCCACTCTCTCATTCGAGCCTTGGTAAGGATTTTTAAATGATTTTCCAACAACCATATTCTCCCCAACGCCCATAACCAACCTTGGGATTAGTTGGTCCCTTAGTTACATTTGTTTGTGTTAAAGTTGCTTTGTCAGCATTTTACAACTTATATGATTTCTAATTGACTTCTAAAACACAAAATACCCTTGATTTGCATTATGTTTGATCTCTCAAAGCTTATTAGACAAAATAAACCTAAAGACACTAACATTTCCCTATTGATGTATTCAAATAAAAAAAAATTGATGATGTGGTGTAGGTGCTCCTGCACCAAACTCAAAACCCCGTCCAAGCCTAATTTCTCTCAACCTTTCCAAAACACCTGACCATTTAAAGGTGGATTAAGATACCCTTTTCAGGGTTACACAACATATGCCAAAACCAATAGTAACTCTTTTGGATCAACATGAACTTTCAATACACCTCCCTCACTCTAGGCTTCACAATTAGGGCTAATTTCCAAAGGAACCCCCTCACAAAATCACCTCCAAACCAAGGAAACTTGAAAAAGTCTTAGGGATGCTTACCAAACTCAGGATTCTCCCATTTTAAGAAGCCCAAGAACTTGTTCTATTCCTCTACTCACAAACCGTCCTAAACCTTCACAAAAAGAAGGGTTTTAAAGAAACTCATAACTCCAGACCTCCCCCAATCCTTCCAAAGGTGTAAACACCCCACAATACCTCTACCCTAACTTAAAGGACACTCACAATCCAATTCCTTTTAGTATTTGTCAGATTTAGTACTTGAGTTCCTTACTTTCATGGTGGAAACACCCCTGAACAACATTAGAACTTCACACCCCACTGAGTTTATTCATTCTCTTGGCCTCCAAATTATTCATACACCAAACTAATCATGGTACAGGCCAATCCACCAAGCAACAAGTTTAGAACAGTAGGTGGATTGGCTAATGTGTCGTGGTGTTGCCCTCAAAACCCCTAACACAGAAAACAAAGCAATAACCAAGTTTGTTGATTCCACACACACCAACGGTGGATTTAAACCTTCAGAAAAAATGCAAAGAGAGTAAAAACATATGCAATAAAGTATCCAAAGCCTCAAGTCATGATAGACTTGTATGAGCCTGTGTAAGGCAAAGAAAATTCAGGAAAACAAAGAAAACCAATGATCAACGTTTTCAAGTATATTTTGTTATTAGAAACTGAGCAAAATCAACCCTCAACTCGGGGTATTACAACAATATATCTTGATACCACCTTCCAACTACCCCTTGAGCCGATCAACCACCATAATCACCCTTTGTTAGACTTCTAAGATGGCAATTTGCCAATTTTGCTCTTAATTACCATTCATTCACAACTTGATTTTGCAAATACCACCTAACTGACCTATTAAGCCTTTTAAATACAATTGCAAGGTATTTACATAGCATATAGAAATATAGAGAGCAAATACAATAAATATTTTAACTAATGAATTGTAAAAAATGGACTTTTGTAGTTTATATTCATGTCATTGATTACATTGCATTGCACATCTTTCAAAGTTAAAGCATTACTTCACTTTGTATAACTAATATGTAGATGCTGATAGATGCCAAAAATTTAATTACAATATAGTTTGAACAAAGTCAACCTAAGCAGTTATGCAATTTCTTCACATTGCATAACTAATAACTAGGAGCAGCTGCCAATTGCATTTTCTTATCATGGCATTCTATGAGACCAAATTTCTTTGAGATATTTTTTCAAATAGTTCCCTGCCTTGTCTATGTTACCACATTTTTCATACATGTCTACCAAAGCATCTTCTCAAACAGTTCACTGCCTTGTTGCTATGGCTAAAAGCCTAAAACAAGTGATTTTGAACAAGCTATGGATGCTTCGAAAAAATATATCAAAAGCATAATAGTAAGCAATAGCATAGAGAAGGCAGTGAACTGTTTGAAAAAATGCATCAAAAAAATTGCTTTGAAATGATAAATTTAGTTGTGCTTTCACTCTTCTTTAACATTGTATATCTGCTCCTTTTTATAACAAGAGATAAAAAAACGTAAAAAATTGTATAACAAGAGATAAAAACTATCTTTTTTGAAATCGAAAGGCATTTCCATAGCATAGAGATATAGAGAGAAAATAAAATAAAGAGTTTAACTAATGAAATGTAGAAAATAGATTTTTGTAGTTTTTATTCATGTATTGCACATCTTTCAAACTCAAAGCATCACTTCACATTGCATAACGAATAACTAGATGCTGATAGATGACAAAATTTCAATTACAATATAGCTTTTGACAAAGTCAACCTAAGCAGTTATGCAATTACTTCACATTGCATAACTAATAACTAGGAGCAACTACCAATTGCTTTAGCTTGTCATGGCATTCCATGAGACCACATTTTTTTGAGGCATTTTTTCAAATAGTTCATTCCCTTGTCTATGCTACAAAATTTTTCATATATGTCTACCAAAGCATTTTATCAAATAGTTCATTGCCTTCTTGCTATGGCTAAAAGCCTAAAACAGATGCTTTCGAACAAGCTATGGATGCTTGGAAAAAATCTAGGAAAGCATAATAGTAAGCAATAGCATAGACAAGCCATTGAAATTTTTCAAAAAATGCCTCAAAGAAAAGTGGTCTCATGGTGATGGAATGCCATGACAAGCCATAGACAAGGCAGTGAATTGTTTGATAATATGCCTCAACTACTTGCATTTGACAACTTTTTCCTCGAGTGAAAATTCGCCACCATAGGAAAAAGCCTCTGAGATAGCGAAAACCGAGCAAGGTTATTGTAGAGGGGCCCAACATGATCCCATAGGATCAAATGAGAAGTTTCTAAGCATCATGATGTCCGAGTAATAGCATGTTGAAGTTCGCAGCCATTTTGCACTTTGGACCCTTAAGGGATTGATCCGATTGAACGTAGCTCGGAGGGATTCCGCGTGTTTAGGTGCAAAAGAGGACCATTCTTAGCGTAAATGTACCCACCTAAACACGTTGGAATAGTTTGTTTGTTCACACGAGCCGCAGAACGAAAGTTGCACCACTTTGCAACTTTCAACTACTTGCATTTGACAACTTTTTTCCCAAGTGAAAATTCGCCAGCACAGGAAAAAGCCTTTGAGATAGCAAAAATTGAGAGAGGTTATTTAAGATGGGCCCAACATGATCTTGTAGGATCAGACGAGAAGTTTCTAAGCATCACGGTGTCTGAGTAATAGCATGCTGAAGTTCGCAGCCATTTTGCACTTTAGACCCTTAAGGGATCGATCCAGTTGAACGTAGCTCAAAGCGATTCCGCGTGTTTAGGTGTGAAAGAGGACCATTCCTAGTGTAAAAATACCCACCCGCACGCATTGGAATAGTTTGTTTGGTCACATGAGTTGCAGAACGAAAGTTGCACTACTTTGCAACTTTCAACTACTTGCATTTGACAACTTTTTCCTCGAGTGAAAATTTGCCACCATAGGAAAAATCCTCCGAGATAGCAAAAATTGAGAGAGGTTATTGTAGATGGGCCCAACATGAACTCATAGGTTCAGACGAGAAGTTTCTAAGCATCACGGTGTCCGAGTAATAGCATGTTGAATTTCACAGCCATTTTGCACTTTGGACCCTTAAAGGATCGATCCGGTTGAACGTAGCTCGGAGCGATTCCGTGTGTTTAGGTGTGAAAAAGGACCATTCCTAGCGTAAAAATACCCACCCAGATGCTTTGGAATAGTTTGTTTGGTCACACAAGCTGCAGAATGAAAGTTGCACCACTTTGCAACTTTCAACTACTTGCATTTCACAACTTTTTCCTCGAGTGAAAATTTGCCACCATAGGAAAAAGCCTCCGAGATAGTGAAAACCAAGAAAGGCTATCGTAGAGGGGCCCAACGTGAACTCGTAGGTTTAGATGAGAAGTTTCTAAACATCACGGTGTTTGAGTAATAGCATGCTGAATTTCACAGCCATTTTGCAGTTTGGACCCTTAAGGGATCGATTCGGTTGAACGTAGCTCGGAGCAATTCCGCGTGTTTAGGTGTGAAAGAGGACCACTCCTAGCGTAAACGTACCCACCCAGATGCGTTGGAACAGTTTGTTTGGTCACACGAGCTACAAAATAAAAGTTGCACCACTTTGCAACTTTCAACTACTTGCATTTGACAACTTTTTCCTCAAGTGAAAATTTGCCACCATAGGAAAAAGCCTCCGAGATAGCGAAAACCGAGAAAGGTTATTGTAGAGGAGCCCAACATGAACTCATAGGTTTAGACGAGAAGTTTCTAAGTGTCATGGTGTTCGACTAATAGCATGTTGAATTTCACAGCCATTTTGCAGTTTGGACCTTTAAGGGATCGATCCAGTTGAACATAGCTCAGAGCGATTCCGCGTGTTTAGGTGTGAAAGAGGACCATTCCTAGTGTGAATGTACCCACCCGGATGCGTTGGAACAGTTTGTTTGGTCACACGAGCTGCAGAACGAAAGTTGCACCACTTTGCAACTTTTAACTACTTGCATTTGACAACTTTTTCCTCGAGTGAAAATTCACCACCATAGGAAAAAGCCTCCAAGATAGCAAAAATCGAGAAAGGTTATTGTAGAGGGGCCCAACGTGAAATCGTAGGTTCAGATGAGAAGTTTCTAAGCATCACGGTGTTCGAGTAATAACATGCTGAATTTTGTAGCCATTTTGCAGTTTGGACCCTTAAGGGATCGATCCGGTTGAACGTAGCTCGGAGCGATTCCATGTGTTTAGGTGTGAAAGAGGACCATTCCTAACATAAAAATACCCACTCGGATGCGTTAGAATATTTTTTTTGGTCACACGAGCTGCAGAACAAAATTTGCACCACTTTGCAACTTTCAACTACTTGCATTTGAAAACTTTTTCCTCGAGTGAAAATTCGCCACCATAGGAAGAAGCCTCTGAGATAGCGAAAACCGAGAAAGGTTATTGTAGAGGGGCCCAATGTGAACTCATAGGTTTAGACGAGAAGTTTCTAAGCGTCACGGTGTCTGAGTAATAGCATGCTGAATTTCGTAGCCATTTTGCACTTTGGACCCTTAAGGGATCGATCCGGTTGAACGTAGCTTAGAGCGATTCCGCGTGTTTAGGTGTGAAAGAGGACCATTCCTAGTGTAAACATACCACCCGGACGCATTGGAATAGTTTTTTTGGTCACACGAGCTGCATAATGAAAGTTGCACCACTTTGCAACTTTCAACTAGCATTTGACAACTTTTTCCTCGAGTGAAAATTCGCCACCATAGGAAAAATCCTCTGAGATAGCAAAAACCGAGAAAGGTTATTGTAGAGGGGCCCAACATGAACTCATAGGTTTAGATGAGAATTTTATAAGCATCATGGTGTCCGAGTAATAGCATGCTGAATTTCGCAGCCATTTTGCACTTTGGACCCTTAAGGGATCGATCCGATTGAACGTAGCTCGGAGCGATTTCACGTGTTTAGGTGTGAAAGAGGACCATTCATAGCGTAAATGTATCCACTTAGACGTTTTGGAATAGTTTGTTTGGTCACACGAGCTACAAAACGAAAGTTGCACCACTTTGCAACTTTCAACTACTTGCATTTGATAACTTTTTCCTCGAGTTAAAATTCGCCACCGTAGGAAAAAGCCTCCGAGATAGCGAAAACTGAGAAAGGTTATTGTAGAGGGCCCCAACGTGAACTCGTAGGTTTAGAAAAAAAGTTTCTAAGCGTCACGGTGTCCGAGTAATAGCATGTTGCATTTCACAACCATTTTGCACTTTGGACCCTTAAGGGATCGATTTGGTTGAACGTAGCTCAGAGCGATTCTGCGTGTTTAGGTGTGAAAGAGGACCATTACTAGCGTAAACGTACCCACCTGAATGCGTTGGAATATTTTTTTTGGTCACACGAGTTGCAAAACGAAAGTTGCACCACTTTGCAACTTTCAACTACTTGCATTTGACAACTTTTTCCTCGAGTGAAAATTCGCCACCATAGGAAAAATCCTCTGAGATAGCGAAAACCGAGAAAGGTTATTGTAGAGGGGCCGAACATGAACTCGTAGGCTCAGACAAATATTTCGTAATCACCATGATTTACGAGTAATACCCTGTCAAATATTGTTGCCCTTTCGCACTTTGCATCCTTAAGGGATCGAGTTGGTTGAACCATAGTAGTTGTTTTGTTGAATGTCATACCCTAAGGTATGTTAGAGATGACCTAGGGTGCATCGATTTCTCACTGAGAGGCTTAACATAAAGCGTGTAGCATATAAGAATCTGATAAATCTAGGAGATGGAAAAGAAAGAGAAGATTGACAACCAGAAAATGCACCAGCAACCGATGTTTCTCATACCACTAAACACTTGCACCAACAACCGATGTTGTTCTTTTCTTATATACTTTGACAAACTTCAGTATTACCTACAGTCACAATCAGAAAATGATCAATGACATTCATAAATGCATATGACATCAAATAGTAATCATGAAAAAGCCTTATTGCAAGGTGTTGGTCCAAAAGAGTGATCAATAACATGGCTTTACAAATTCAATGTGCATACTTACAAATCAATCCAGGGAACCATCTGGGTCTGCTCTAGTCTTTATTGTGTCGAGTATTGCCTCGTGGTCAGACTCACGCACTTTCCACAAGTTCTTGTTCGCAGGTTTACCCTTATATTTGATCAAATGAACGTTGGTGGCGACGACAAGGTTCAAATACTGAAAAAGTTTCTGATGCGTGTCGAAGTCCTCAAACAACCAAACTACAACATTCTTAACTGGATACCTTCAAAGCCATGTTCCAGTAACAACCATCGAACCTGTAGGATATTCTCTATTTTCTTCGTCTATAACTGGGGACTCAAATTTCTTTTTGGCCTCGATACAACGACACAGGTAATAATTTGTACCCTCTTCATTGTCTTTATCTGCAATTACCGCATAAACGTGCCCTGCATTGATATGTTCATCTTGTTAGATTTATTTACTGAGCAACATAATAAAACTTGTAAGTAAGATATATTCCCTAGTTCTAGTAGGTCCGATACATGATCAAAGTCAATGGATGATTGCATCTCCGTGATTTGTAGAGCCGTCAAGAGCTGATAAGTGTCAAGTGGGGTTAGACTTCTTATAGAACATTCATCAACCCACTCTATTGACTCACAATCATTCCATGATTGAAGTGTACATGCATAACAAAAGCATGCCATCTTCCTTGTATGGATAGTCCATGTACTTGCATTGGAGCTTCTAAAAGAGTGTAGCTCTCTTGATCATGTTAGTGTACAACAATCCTCATATTTTGCAATGTTAGTATCATCTACTAAATGAAAAAATATACGAACTAAAGAATTGCCTTCACTACCTAGACCCATTGAACCATTGCACCACTGGACAATTGATCTTGCATCTGTCAACTTTACACTGTTTGTGTACTTTAACTCTTCTCGTGCTAGGGCTCTTTTGATACATGCACCCGCTCCATCATGCTCCCCCTTTCCATGTCTGGCCTCTGAGAAGTTCCACATATGTTGAACACCACTAATCCTATGCATCCTGCTCAACCAGTAAAAAATTATGGCGTTCTTGAATTGTGATGTACAATTATCTGACCATATGATATGTTGACTAAATGGTATGCCCCTGCTAGCCAGATCGGCATAGAACATATGAAAGCAACCTTGAACAAACTTTGCAGAATGTGTGCGATCATCACTGATGTAAAAGTGATACTCCCTCAATACTTTCCTATTTTCCTCTGTACTATCATTTGCATGAACGAATGCTATATGTACAAATATAGAAACCTGCATAGAGTTGTAGTACTGTGATTGCACCTCGTTTTGTGGTTGTAGTGTGTAGTTCTGAGCGAAGTCGACAACTGAAACGATATGATGAAGTGGAAATGTGTCCTTGCATAACTTGAACTGTGAGTCCAACCATTGTGCTCTGTGTGTATGCATTGCATAATCATAAACCACCTGATCACAAAAAATGCCCATAAATTGATACACTGGAATCTTATCACTAACCAATTCACACTTCTTTGCTTCTTTCCCATCTTTTAGACTGTATGCCACTATCGTATATTTGCCAAATTCCACAATTTTGTCTCCAATTGTGTGTGTACTAGCCATGTGTTGGAAAATTGGAAAATGTTGCATGCCACCACAATGACCACATGTGCCATCCAAACATGATTTTTTGTAAAAAAATTGGCCATCCTCTCTTTCACATTAAATGGAAGACAAAAATTTCCTTGACGATTTAGGTGGAGGCATTATGTTACATTCCTGCAAAACATTGTTAGTATGCATATCTACACATATACGTCGATAAACATCATAATGGTTAGAAAAATCAATATGAACCCTACAACAACAAGTAGTGCATGTGTGATTTATTTTGACATAAAAAGGCTTTAGCATTTCAAAATACCTTTGACATATTTTAATTTCAGGAAACTTTTGTACAAAATTAGCAAAAAAATGGGTTTGAGTGGTATCCAAATAATGCATTGGATGTGGCTCACGGTTTATACTACCAATTCTCCTTCTTACAACATCTCTTTGATTAGGAGAGGTCCCTGTGTTATCCTTCCAATAATTCACAATTCAAGATCTCAAGCCTTGAGCAATTCTTGTGTCTTTCTGTGGCACTCTACCCGAAAATGCCCATAACTCATTTTGGATCTTCCACTCTTTCACACCTTCCTTTGGCTCTCATTAGAGATGATCTACTTATTTTCAAAGACTTACTTGCCTATGTAAGGTTCACCTTGTTCCTTGTTTGATTGCTTAACAGTGTTGTTGTCATCACACGTCACGTGGCACAACTATCCTTCGTGCATGCGGTGGAACCCACGCTCTCGTATGCACTCATCAAGTTCCTTACAATGGAATTTTCACTTGAGTCATTTAAAACTCTTAGCCCAAGAGCCTTCATGGTGGGCCTAAATTCGAGTTTCCTCATCATTTCAACAAATAGTTGGCATCTTCCACCCTCACTTAGCTTCGCAAAAAACAAACTCCATATCCTTTCTGCATATCTTTGACATGTACGTTTTGGAATCTTATTAGGCATCCATTTCAAAACATTGGAATCAATATCAATCAAAAATGTAGGTTTTCTATGCAAAACTCTAGGAGGAGTTCTCAAATGTAAATTTGTGTCAATATTGGGAAGGTCAAGAACATCGGAGATAGATCGTGTACCTTCAATTGGAGGTGCAATTGATGACATACCTTGAGATTGACATGTAAACGATGTTGTACCTCCAACTTGAGATGTCGTTTGTGGAGTTCCTTCAAATAGAGATGTGTTTGCTGATGTACTTTCCAAACACAATGTTTTTGATGGTGTGTCTTCAATTGGAGATGTGATTTCTGATGTAACTAGAAAACCACATGTTGTTGTCAATGTGTCTTCAACTGGAGATGTGCATTGAGCTTCACCTATGGTTGATGATGTGCCCCCAACTTCTGTATTCATTCCTTTCCTTCCACGAACTTTCCTCATTCGTTCCCTTTGTTTTTCCAATTTGACATCTCTCTTAGATTGCACATAAGTTTGTGGCTGTATGGGCTGCAATTCCTTTGCTTCACAGCTACATTTTTTGATTCTCCTCCTTGCATTTTTAACTGCACGCTCTTCTGGTGTTAGAGGCTTCAGTCATTTCCTCAGAATGACCTTGAATGCTACATGTCCACAAACAAACATAGAACAAAAGTAAGTAATGCATTTTACAAAAAAATTGATGCAGAGAGGGGTGGAAACCATTCAATACAACAAATCAATGAGAATCACAAACCTAGGGTATAAATTGCTGCCACCTAAATGAAAACTAGAGACTCTTGTGTTTATTTTTCTCAAAACCAAAATTTTGATTGTCAACAAAGTCATGAAGAATATGGATTCAAAGAAGGGTCTGTGATGCTATATCTTATCGTTATTCACTATTTCTTTGGCAATGAGGTTTTCCAAATTAGATGAAAATAATTTTTTTCCAAATTAGTTGGAAAAAGAATGAAATATAGTAAATTCCACTAGCCATGCTGGAAATGGACTACTATAAGCAATGCAAATAGAATTCATAAGTAAATTTATGTTAAGTAAATGTCATGTTTTTTTTCTTCAAACTCATAAAAATTTAACTTTTTAATGCAAATCCCATCTAATTCAATGTTAAATTCTAAGTCCAATTGTTATGATTAATAAAATCATTAAGGAAATTTAGTTTATATTGTCAAAAACAAACAAATATACTAAAGACAAACATTTCAATTTACCAAAATGAATAGATTACCTCAGATAATGTAAAATGATGTAGAAACTTCAAAATATCTTCTTCTACGTTGTCTACCATGCAGATTGGTGGTAAAAAGGTGATGGATCAAGCATAGATTGGTACAATATGAAGTCAACTTCAGAAAAAAGGCGTTTTTGACTTGGATAAAGCACTGAACCAGAAAAACACAGGAGAATGTGGGCTTGAATCATGGGGTCAACCCTTATTTTTACCGTTTCAAGGTAAAACCCATTTGGCGCCTTCCAAATATATTCCTCTGAAAAGGAGAGACTTCAGAGAGAGGGAGTCAAAGTGGGAGAGAGGGGGTGGGAAGGAGAGACCTAAGAAAGTAGGGTGGGAGGTAAGTGAGGCCTGACATAGAGGGATTGTGACATAAGTGAGGCTTAATCCCTCAACCCTTAAACCCTAATGCATAGAGACAAAGACAAAGAGTGAGAAAGAGGGAGGGAGAGGGAGTGGGAGGGAGACACCCGAGAGAGAAGGAGAGGGAGACAAAGTGGGAGAGAGGGGGTGGGAAAGAGATACCTAAGAGAGTAGGAGAGAGAGGGAGTGAGAGATAGAGGGATGGGAGAGATACAAGGAGTGAGAGAGAGAGAGAGACTTGAGAGATAGAGAGGGGGTGGGAGGGAGAGGGAGTACTTGGGGGAGAGGGAGTACTCAAGATAGAGGGATTCGAGAGAGATGGAGGGGGTGGGGGAGATACATTAGATAGAGGGAGAGAGAGAGTGGGAGGGAGATATCTGAGAGAGGGAGAGAGAGAGGGAGAAAGACAGAGTGGAGAGAGTGAGAGAGAGGGAGTGGGAGAGAGATAGAGGGAGTGAGTGAGTGACATACCTAATAGAGGGATTAGGGTAGAGAGTTTAATTGGGTTTAAGGGTTTAAGTGTTGAGGGATTAGGGTATTGGTTTGAGGGTATTGGTTCAGGGTATTGGTTTGAACGTATAGGGTTTAAGGGAGATGGGAGAGAGATAGATGGATTGAGTGAGTGAGAGAGAGACCTGAGAGAGGGAGAGGGGGTGGTATGGAGAGACTTGAAAGAGAGAGAGAGGAGGAGAGGGAGAGAGAGAGAGGGAGGGAGGGTTAAGGGTAGAGGGTAGAGGGTTTAATGGTTTAGGGTTTAAGGGTTAAGGGTTTAGGGTTTAGGGTAGAGGGGAGAGAGAGAGAGAGGGAAAGAAGTTGGAGATATTGAGAGAGAGGAGGCAAGGAGGGAGAGAGAAATAGGTATAGAGGGACAAATAGGTAGAGAGAAGTAGATATTAAAGCAAAGATAGAGAGAGAGGTAGGGATGGAGAGAGAGGTGAGAAAAAACAAAGAGAGGTCTAGGTAGATAGAGGTGGGAGGAGATAAAGAGAAGTAGAGGGTAGAGTTTTAAGGGTAGAGGATAGAGTGTTTAAGGGTTTAAGGGCTAAGGGTTTATGGTTTAGAGTTAAGGGTAAAGGAGAGAGAGATATAGGGAGTTAGTGAGAGAGAGAGAGGGAGGGAGAGGAAAAGTGATAGAGGGTAGAGGGTTAAGAGTTAATGGTAGAGGGTAGAGGGTAGAGAGATAGAAGGAGTGAATGAGTGAGAGAGAGACCTAAAAGAGGGAGGGAGGGAATTGGAGAGAGATAGAGGGTAGAGGGTAGAGGGTAGAGGGTAGAGGGTAGACCTAAAACTCTCTAAATGCAAGATTATAGTCGATTGGGGATTCAACAAAAGAATTCCTCTTTCTCACAATATAGTAAATTGCTCACACATTTGAACTCAAAACACAATGGAAAAAGGATTTAAAAACTTGGAAAATGCTTCTTGTAGAATTTATTCTCCTTATTTTTCCTTCCTCTCTTGCTTTTCTTCCCTTTCCACCGTTCTAGATTCACAGTGCTTCAGAAACCCTCTTCTCGATAACCATTTTTAGTTATATTTTGTAGAGCGATAAAGAAAGATTGTGAAAACTATGTATGCTTTCGTTAATGATTTTCCCTTTTTTAAAGATTAATGATTAAGGATTGCCAGTGCATGGACAATTCTAAGTAATTCCTCTTTAAAAAATTATCTTCCATGCACAGTACTTTAGGGTTTTCCACTTCTCCATTTGCTCCATTTTCATATTATTCCTCTGTTCATTCCCTCCATCTATCATCGCCTTCATTTTTCATGGCTTTGCTTGGTTTGCTCTACCAAAGATACTCTGAATTTTTGTAGTGGTTTTCAAAATCACTCATCCCCAACAAGAGCCACTATTAGAGATAGAGGGAGTGAGTGAGAGAGAGAGAGACCCGAGAGAGGGAGAGGGGATAGGAGGGAGAGTCTTGAGAGAGAGAGGGAGCGACTTCAGAGAGAGGGAGAGACACAAAGTGGGAGAGAGATAGAGGGAGTGAGAGAGAGAGGGAGTGGGAGAGAGAGAGGGAGGGAGGGAGAGGGTGTGGGAGGGAGAAATTTAAGAGAGAGAGGCTGGGAGGGAGACACCTGAGAGAAGGAGAGACCTAAGAAAGTAGGGTGGGAGGTAAGTGAGGCTTGACAAAGAGGGATTGTGAGATAAATGAGGCCTAATCCCTCAACCCTCAACCCTCAACCCTCAACCCCCAACCCCCAACCCTCAACCCTTAAACCCTAATCCATCAACCCCCATACCCTCTTAATCCCTCAACCCTCAATCCTTAACCCTTAAACCTAATCCCTCAACCTCCATACCCTCTTAATCCCTCAACCCTCAACCCTCAACCCTTAAACCCTAATACCTCAACCCCCATATCCTCTTAATCCCTCAACCCTCAACCCTTAACCCCTAATCCCTCAACCCCTATACCCTCTTAATCCGTCAAACCTCAACCCTTAAACCTAATCCCTCAACCCCTATACCCTCTTAATCCCTCAACCCTCAACCCTCAACCCTCAACCAAACCCTAATCCCTCAACCCCTATATCTCTTAATCCTCAACCCTCAACCCTTAACCCTTAAACCCTAATCCCTCAACCCCCATATCCTCTTAATCCCTCAACCCTCAACCCTTAACCCCTAATTCAACTCCTCAACCTCAACCCTCAACCTCAATCCTCAACTTAAACTCATCCATCAACCCCTCCTCTTTAATCCTCAACCCAAAACCCTAATCCTCAACCTCCATACCCTTCTTAATCCCTCAACCCTCAACCCTCAACCCTTAAACCTAATCCCTCAACCCCCATACCCTCTTAATCCCTCAACCCTCAACCCTTCAACCCTAATCCCTCGACCCCTATACCCTCTTAATCCCTCAAACCTCAACCCTTAACCCTTAAACCCTAATCCATAGATACAGAGATAGAGAGAGTGAGAGAGATGGAGGGAGAGGGAGTGGGAGGGAGACACATGGGAGAGAAGGAGAGGGAGACAAAGTGGGAGAGAGGGGGTGGGAAGGAGATACCTAAAAGAGTAGGAGAGAGGGGGTGGGAAGGAGATACCTAAGAGAGTAGGAGAGAGAGGGAGTGAGAGATAGAGGGATGGGAGAGATACAAGGAGTGAGAGAGAGAGACTTGAGAGATAGAGAGGGGGGGGGAGAGGGAGTACTCGGGGGAGAGGGAGTACTCAAGATAAAGGGATTCAAGAGAGATGGAGGGGGTGGTGGGAGATACATGATATAGAGGGAGAGAGAGAGAGTGGGAGGGAGATATCTGAGAGAGGGAGAGAGAGAGGGAGAAAGATAGAGGGAGTGAGAGAGAGATAGGATGTGGGAGAGAGATAGATGGAGTGAGTGAGAGAGACAAAGAGAGGCTTGAAAGAGGGAGAGACTTGAGAGACAAAGAGGGAGGGAGAGTGGGTGGGTGGGAGGGAGAGACTTGAAAGAGAGAGAGGGAGAGAGATTGGGAGAGAGATAGAGGGCATGAGAGAGAGAGGGACTTGAGAGAGTGAGGGAGAGCTGGTGGGAGGGAGATACTTGAGAGAGATGGAGAGGTAGACAGAGATAGATAGAGGGATTGAGATAGGGAGGGAGTGGAAGGGTTTATGATTTAAGGGTTGAGGGTTGAGGGTTTAGGGTATAGGGTTGAGTGTTTAAGGTTTTAAGGGTTGAGGGTATAGGGTTGAGGGATTAGGGAAGAGAAGGTGGGATGTATGGAGGGAGAGATGGAGGGAGAAGTGAGATAGAGATAAGGAGAGAAGATGAGGGAGGGACAAAGATAGATGAGGGTTGAGGATCCAATGTATTGGTTAGATGGTTGAGAATTGAAGGTATAGGGCTGAGGACCTATAGGGTTGATAGTTTAGGTTATTGGGTTGAGGGTATAGGGTTTAAGGGAGATGGGAGAGAGATAGATGGATTGAGTGAGTGAGAGAGAGACCTGAGAGAGGGAGAGGGGATAGGATGGAGAGACTTGAAAAAGTTTCACCAATTTAAAACATCTTCTCGATTGCATTATTTCAGGAAAGGCCCTGTCCATTTTACATTTTTTCCCAAAAAAATTCTCTCCTACTCTAACCTCCGAACCCCCTGCTTCAACTGATTTTCAAATTATTTATACAATACATGCCAAGGGTTGTGACCCTTCATATTACAGTTACATCCGTTTACAATTTCATGTTTATGGCTGTTTGTATTCTTTAGTAGAAATTAAAATATTTAATTGCAGTGCCTTATCGACAAATTAAATATTTTAACTATAGTTGCTTTTGATTTTGCTTTAAGTACTTTTTTCGCTTGATCTTCACTCCTTACCGTGCTACCGTGGCCTTTATTTCCACTTTCCACGGTATCACGGTCATTGACTTTGACTGTATCCGCTCCCATCTACTGCATTATCGCAAGCACCTTGATGACGACCAGCGGTATCCATTTCGCTGTCTCTATTAACTGCTTACCACGTTACTGCGGTCCTCTTTGGAGCCCCCTGTGGTATCACGATGAATTTCTTTTACACTTCCTCAGCCGTGCCTTAACCGTCAGCTAACCGCTACCTATTTACCGTGGCCACCGCGGTCTGTGGTTTGACCGCACACGGTACCACGATGAACATTATCTACTAGCTCCTTAGCCACTTCGCCAATGACTAACGGTTTACCACGCTACCACGGTCAATGAATTGACCGCGTACGATAGTGCGGTAAACACTTCATGCTGGCTCCATTGACCGATACCCGACCACCGCACTACCGCGGACGGTACAATGTCCCCCCGCGGTATAGCGGTAAGGGTTAAAATGATGATTTTTTTAATTTTTTAGGAGCGGTAATGGTATAAAGTGAATAATGAAATGGACGCGGATTAAAAGAAACCATTTTTATGAAAAAGTAGGGAAATATTAGATTCAAATGAGAATAAATCCTTAGGACTTTTATGCAAATTTGTGGAAAAACCTTAGGGTTTTAGATGGAAATTTTAGGTTCTAATAGAGGGTAGAGGGTTAAGGGTAGAAGGGAGAGAGATAAAAGGAGTGAGTGAGAGAGAGAGACCTAAAAGAGGGAGAGGAAGTAGGAGGGAGAGACTTGAGAGAGAGAGAGGGAGGGAGGGAATTGGAGATAGATAGAGGGTAAAGGGTAGAGGGTTTAATGGTTAAGGGTTAAGGATGGAGGGGAGATAGATAGAGAGAGTGAGTGAGAGAGAGAGACTTGAGAGAGGTAGAGGGGGTAGGAGGGAGAGACTTGAGAGAGAGATAGAGGGAGAGGGGGTAGGACGGAGAGACTTGAGAGAGAGAGGGAGGGAGTGGGAGAGAGATAGAGGGTAGAGGGTTAAGGGTAGAGGGTTTAGGGTTTAGGGTAGAGAGGAGAGAGAGAGAGAGGGAGAGAGAGAGAGGGGGAGAGAGAGAGAGAGAGAGAGGAAAATAAGGTAGAGATATTGAGAGAGAGGAGGCAAGAAGGGAGAGAGAAATAGGTATAGAGGGACAAATACGTAGAGAGAAGTAGATATGAAAGCAAAGATAGAGGGAGAGGTAGGGATGGAGAGAGAGGTGAGAAAAAATAAAGAGAGGCCTAGGTAGATAGAGTTTGGAGGAGATAAAGGGAAGTAGAGGGTAGAGTTAAGGGTAGAGGGTAGAGTGTTTAAGGGTTTAAGGGCTAAGGGTTTATGGTTTAGAGTAAAGGGTAAAGGAGAGAGAGATATAGGGAGTTAGTGAGAGAGAGAGAGAGGGAGGGTAGAGGGTTAACGGTAGAGGGTAGAGGGGAGAGAGATAGAAGGAGTGAATGAATGAGAGAGAGACCTAAAAGAGGGAGAGGAAGTAGGAGGGAGAGACTTGAGAGAGAGAGAGGGAGGGAGGGAATTGGAGAGAGATAGAGGGTAGAGGGTTAAGGGTAGAAGGGAGAGAGATAAAAGGAGTGAGTGAGTGAGAGAGACCTAGTAGAGGGAGAGGGGTAGGAGGGAGAGAATTGATAGAGAGAGAGACGGAGGGAGGGAGTGGGAGACAGATAGAGGGTAGAGGGTTAAGGGTATATTATAGAGGTTTTTAGGGTTTCAGGTTTAAGGGATAAGGTTTTAGGGTTTAGGGTTTAGGGTTAAGGGTAGAGGGGAGAGAGATTGAGGGAGTGAGTGAGAGACCTAAGATAGAGAGAGGGGGTAGGAGGGAGAGTCTTGAGAGAGAGAGAGGGGGATAAGGGAGAGTCTATATATCTCTCCTCCCTCTCTCTCTCAAGTCTCTCCCTCCTACCCCCTCTCCCTCTCTCAATTCTCTCTCTCTCTCTCAGTCAATCCCTCTATCTCTATCCCCTCTATCCTTAATCCTAAACCCTTAACCCTTAAACATTGAACCCTCTACCCTCTACCCTCTACCCTTAACCATCCCACCCTCTTTCTTTCTCCCAAGTCTCTCTCTCCTACCACCTATCCCTCTCTTAGGTCTCACTCATTCACTCACTCACTCCCTCTATCTTTTTCCCCTCTACCCTTAACCCTTAATCCTT